>JAHZNA010005037.1:0-10766 GCA_027743935.1 Sinodicranocentrus sp. ZH6 | reverse complement strand
ATAGTTTATTTTGAAGAACTATAAGTTTGTAATTAGATTAGGAAACGAGTTACTAAAATCAAAGTATCTAGCATGCATTTCGACTTTGGCCTGAATATTTTGAACCAAAATACTCCGCCCAGTGTCGAATATCCGTGATTTTAATTAATGCACGCTTAGCGAGCAAACGGGCTTTCTAGTCTTGAATAAACTGATTGATGCTGATACGCATTACGCATTGATCCTTTTAGATTTATTATGAGCTGCGGGGTACAATATAAAAAGATTGCGTACCATGGAAACAAAGGATCGCCTCCGTACCTATTTTCTTGGGCTTTGTCAATATCAGCTGTACACAGGCTCATGTGCGTTTGTCATTCCCATGCAGGTCTGACAGTTCGGTGCAGTCGAACAGAGCTTCATACTTGCGTATCCATGAAAGTTTTCAGCTTTCAGTGAGCAAATATTATTTTTCAGTTAATTTATTTATCACTAATTAATCTATATAAGTATGAATTAGCTGGAAGTGTTTGTAATTTAAGTTTAAAAAGTATGCTTTGTTTTGTTTTATGCATCTGCAACTGACAGCTGAGTCCATTTGCGGTTGCTTTTGGAACTGAGGTCTACATCAGGGACAGTCGTTCTAGGGGTTTGCAAATTGAACTTTCGATCTTATCTTCAATCAATCAGTATTGTTATCAATAAACGGTGAGATGGCGGAAACTGCTGCTCAAGAAGCTCCGATGGCTACCGAAGCGCCGGCTATCGAAACCGTGAGTGTTTAGCATGCATATTACTATTAAATAAGGCGATGGTTGACACTAAATGGTATATGAACGTTTAAAATGGAAAATGTCAGCAGTGCTCTTAATCAATCAATAGGGTGATGCGCCTAAGGAGGAAGAGCCTGACGTGATGGTGAAGAAGAGCAAAAAATGGCTTCGAGCTCAGATGGGGAAGAATGGACTCCTGCCACGTAAACGTCGAGCCAAACCTTGTACCAGTGCTGCATACTCGTCCCATGCGTACTTCAATAACACATGGGCTGAAACTATGAAGGATATCCGTGCCATGCTTGCAGAGGAGAAGAACCGGGGGCAGATTACTGGGAATGACAGGAAAAAGATGTCTCAAACTATTTTAGAGGTCTACCAGCGGTACCTTCAGCTTTATAAGACGATGGATATGCTTTATGACCAAATGGTTCATCCTCAAAAACGTCCCATTGTCCGGAAGCTACTTGACTTGATCATTGGACGATTACTCGAACTGAAAGCGCAACTTGTGCTTTGCGAGTATTCCGAAATCTTTTATTTTGACGAGCTTGCTATGGTTGAAGGGGTAGTCCCGAAGGAACTGGACATGCCAATTCCTAAGTATTATTACCACGACCCGACACCTGAGATCAAGCAACGGGATCAGTGGTTCCTGAACGTCAAGGAACGGGCCAGGCGAAAGAAAGAGAAGGAAGAAGAAATGGCAAGACGACTGCAGCAAAAACTGGAGATGGAGGAGAAGTGGAATACGCAGGAAGAGTCAGAGGAGGAAGATTTTGAGGAAAGTGCATTACCGCTTCAGACTATGGAACGTGCACGGCAGGGAAAGGGCCGTTATATAATTGCCAAGTACCTTTTCGAGGAGGAGATCAAGTCGCGTCGCCAACGTGTGAAGAAAGGGGAAATTATTATACAACGGATGGAACCTAATAAAGCCGCTACAATTATTCAGGTATTTCCTTATTGCACTGACACGGTTCGTCTTATTTATTCCTAGTCATTTATGTGCTTTTAACAAGAGTAACTTGCATCATTTTAGAAACTCGTTCGAGGATTTTTAGGAAGACAGCGTGTCAAACAAATCAGAAACAAGGAGTTGGAGTACCTTGGCATTCGACCAACCGCCATTACCAAGGACTCCCTTCACATGCGGGCGAAGTTGATATGTGAGCAAAATGCTGCGGACCTCGCCGTTGCGAAAGAACGCCGCAGGGACCAACGACGCCGCTTACAAAAACTTTATGAGGATGCTCAAGTGACCATTTATCAAAAGTTACAAGTTATTGAAGGCCCAGAAATGGCTGAAAGATTCAAATACCAGATTAGAAGCTGGATGGTTAACGTGAAAGAAGAAACTGGCAAGTTTCCTGATATTCCGAAGGCCGAGGTGGGCGGTTCTCGACTCATGATTTGCCCTGAGTCACTTACAGATGAAGTTCGTGAAAAGGGTAAGGAAATTCTGGATCCCGAGTACGCCGCAAAAATGAAGAAAGAAAGGCAAAAGCTGAAAGAAAAGGAGAAGAAAGAAAAAGCCAAAGCGAAGGCCAAAGCGAAGGCTAAAAAGGGGAAGGCAGGGGTTGCAGAGAACCCTACTCTGGATCCTCCCAAATACTTTGATGACTTCAAAGATGCTAATTTGGAGTACAATAAGTACTGGAGAGGAAGTGATGACAAGGACAATCCTGATCAAAAGCATGAGGATAAGCACATCTTTCGCGAGAAGCGCCAGATTGTCGGACAGGAAGTTCGCGAGCAGGTATGATCCAGAGTTATGTTGTCTTCGTCGTTTGTTTATGTAAACTAGCTTGGACAATCATTTTATTATTGACAGGTTGACATTGCCATGAAGTCTGAACTGGAATACTTGAAACAAGTTCTGGAGAAAAAGACTTAACACCAGATCGAACAATGGAATCACTTTTCGAAGAGCTTGTGAATCAAAATATAATTCACCATTACCCGCAAGTTCGTTTGGATGAGCTGATCGGCCAGTGCAGCTTTGTGAATGGAGAGTTGAGGAGTTATCACACTGCTCATCCATTAGAACCGAAAACAGAAGAACGGTTCATGCCTGGAGATGCAAATCCTATGCCTGCTTTTGGAGATGTACTTCGAGCAGTCAAAGACGTGTGTATTCTTCCGATGGGCTCCGTTGAGGTCCACCGAATGGCACCAACCGTCACGAAATCTGTTCTTATTTGTGGACCACCAGGTTCTGGCAAGAGAACTATTGTCAATGTGCTTTGCACGGAGTTAAAGGCAACTCTATTTGATTTAACTTCTGGAAACATAGCCGGTAAACATCATGTTAAAACCAATCAAGTTTGTGTTTTACCACATACCATTGTTCTTTTTTCAATGTGTTATACAGGAAAGTACCCAGGAAAGCCAGGGCTGAAAATGTTAATGCATTTGCTTGAAAAAGTCGGTCGAGCAATCCAGCCAGTTATCGTTCTTATCGACAACTGTGAAAGAACGTACATGAAGAAGGTTCCGAAAACTGATAAAACAGAACCGAAGCGACTAAAGAAGCAAATTGGAAAGTTTTTGAAAGCTTTAACAGCAGAAGACCTCTTTCTTCTGGTTGGCATCAGCAATGAGCCCTGGCTGTGCCCATTTAAGGTATGACTCTGATTTGATTGGTAGTTTCTTTATAATTGGATATTTGTTTATATCATTATTGACTATATTTTCAGGCTCTGAAGAAGGACTACCAACGCATCATTTATGTTCCACCTCCAGACTACGGAACACGGCTAGAAATGTGGCGTAAGACGCTAACAAAGTCAATAGAGCTGCTTCACCCTGACATCAACTACTCCTTACTTACAAAGCTATCTGCTGGTTGGACTGCTGGAAACATCAAGCGAGCCTGTGAGGACATGGTGAACCGACATCATAAAGATGTAGCTAAACAGGCTAAGCAAAGAAGAAAGCAGGATGATCCCTGGGCTCACTTGGGCAAAGCTGTTATTCGGGTTTCCAAGATGGGTAAGTTGACCATCAACATGGATAAGCTTATCGACTGCATCACTGAGTACGATCCAGTGTTTCTTGAGCAAGAGAAACTATGGACTAATTGGTGGAATAAGACACCATTGCAGAAGTTACGTTTGTCTACTCAAATCAAGCCAGCTGGTGACAAAAAGGATAAAAAGGGGAAAAAGAAGAAAGGAAAGAAGTAAGTCGCCACGATTTCTACAGCATGTATTGAAGTTTCTGTTTTCCAGTCTACTTGCATTAATCAAGAAACAGAATAATATCGCCATGGTCCTCCAAAGATACACCAAAAGTGTTTCAACTATTTCAATCTTATATACAAAGTCATATGCCCACTCGCTTTTGATACTCTTCATCTTTACCACGTAACATGATTTAGTGAACTGATCTCGTGTATTAAGCCTTGTTATTTCTGCGACGTCAAAATTTTTTGTACTTTAACAATGTGTAGACTTTGAATATTCCAATAAATGAATTTTAAAAAAACTATTTTCGCATAATAAGAATAATTAAACATACAACGAAATAGAACGATAGTTTTGCATTGAGTGAGAAGCATTGAACAAAATATGCATGTGTATACCAGTAAATAATTTGCAATTGACAATTCCAGTCAGTTACTTTATCATTTGTTTTGTAGTGGAACATTTATTTTCGTTTCATCATAAGTGTTACGTATTTTCTGTCAATTGTGAATTTTGTTACGATTTTCATCAAGGCTATAGTTATATATATATTAATATCGTTTAGTGAATAACATTTCCATCATAAATCTTAAACTAATATAATCTCCTCCTTCTCACATTTCCCATAGTTTCTTGCATGGAAACAATATTTTATAATAGAGATTTTGAATCGACAGTGACATGCTGTTTGCTAAAAGTGACATACTGGAATGGTTAAATTTCTATCAGGAGTGTTGTGACAATCTGACGGATATAATTGGAATTGAAATATGACAATCTAGAACATTAGAACAAAAATGAAAACTCCTTGGCCATATCGCGAATGACAATTTGATCAGGAAGGGCCTGTAGATCTTCTTCAATCAGAATTGAAACTAGACAGCTACGCAGGTCCTCAATTCGATGCATATGCTGCGAGTAGTTGGAATTCCGAATGATCCTTTGGATCATATGTAAATAGGATGTTCTCCGCTGGTTCATTAGCAGAAAATAAACAATATAAATATTCAACTGCAAGTTCATAGCTACAGTAGCTTTTTACGTATTAGTAATTACTCACCATTTCGCCTGGTCCTAAATCAGTTAGATTCCTGGTAACTATGTCGATCAGCACCTTAATGTCATTTGTGTAGAATAAATCAGTAGTACGCTTGCATGACAAAATATCCTTTGTCATTTTAAAAACAGAATGTTGTGGTTTTTTCAGCAAATCCTGGTAGTCCAGTTCCAACACGTTAATAGGATCAACTATAGTGGCAGAACAAACGGTTATGCCAACTTTGCATCTATGAGTAATGCGTTAATGTGTAATCATGATTATGATTATATACTATTCATGTCTACCTTCTCTATTCAGGTAGTAAATAATCTTTTGGGTGAAAACTTTGGCATTATCCCGTTCAGATAAAGCAATTATGGTGAGATTATCCTCCACACTGTGAAACTGAAGATTTAGGGCAAATATGACGTTGGCAAAAATATCTGTTATGCTTTCATCATCATCTGGTGGCGACTCAATCACATCGTAAACGAAATTCAAAAAATCCAAGCCCAAATGCTCTGAAATTCAAAGAAATCTTCGTTTTAGTCAACATTCTATACATCTTAATTTTCAAAAATCAAACTCGTCAACTCATGTCATAAATTACCCCTTACCATAATGAGATATTGGCAACTTTTCGCCAGTTTGAAGAATCAGGAACAACACTGATGCACAATGTGACAATCTTACGGGGTCGTTCAAAGACTCACGAATCTCCCTGTATGAACAAGACAAAAAAATCCTTCTTAGCAACTTAAAAACAATTATTGCTGCACCATTAGTATGCCAATTTAAAAATATATACCTGGCTAGTTCCATAGGTAGTATGGAATTCAAAATCACGGAGAGCGCTGTTAAATCAATTTTACATAAGGATGCAAAGCAATCAATGAGTTTTGAACGGATCGACCATCGAGTTTCCATTTGATAGTAAAGCACCAAGGTGTTAACTGTGCTGTATTTATCTCTCTCTAATGCGTACTTTGAAATACTAGGGTCAGCATCGTCCTTTCACACGGTAACGATAAGATTTATAAAATACCAGTTTAAGGGTGGTATATTATATAGAGAATAACACTACAATATTTATGTACCAAAATTGTGTTAAGTTCCGCAAGATGTTCTAAAATTGCAATTTCATCCTCATGCAAAGCCCAACTCCTCTGTTGCTCATCTGCTTGACACTTCTTCAGAAATCTGAAAATCCTTTGCATGCTGTAGGTATCAGAACTGTGAGCTATGACATCTGTGTTCTCACTGATTGCTTTCGGATTTTCCAAATGCTTCATCAATGATATTAGATCCAACGGCAACTCAGAAATACACTCCTTAGTAATCAAACAATCGGAAAGTTACGAACTATTTCAACTTTGTAAGATTATGCACATTCAAAAGCGATTACCTGAATATACCCCATCACAACCTGTGCAGCCATTTGACACTTTCTATGGCTTAATCCAGTCGCACTCCTAACAACGTCAATCATTTCTCCTGCCATTAGTTTTGGATCCACGGGTTTATCACCACTAGCAATGCTCCATTTTCGAGGCTGATTCGTCAGATCAGGCATGCCAAACAAACTCTGTTGTAAATCTATTCCTTGACTGGCTTTTGGTAAAAATTGCATGCTGTCAATATCATGATTTGGCAAAGGGGGAGGAGGAACAATTTCAACATTGTCACAGCTAGCAATGACTGGAGACTCTCCGCCTTCAATAATAGGGTAAGTTGGCACAGATGTTGAGATCAGAGCTATTGAACTAGCACAGGACTCAAGAAAATCTCTCTGTACAGTTGAAGGATAACTGACAGCTGATTGTTTGGGTTGGCTTTCCAAGTTGCTAATGACGGTTGGAATAACGGCGGGAGGCTTTTTATGCTTTTTCCGACCCTCACCTCTGGTCTTGGTTCGATAGCCTGAATGACTATGATGGCTTGTTCGATGATCCGGTGTAATAGGAGATGGAATAATATCAGATTCAGTTTCATACTGATGTCGTTGGCAATGAGGCGAACTTTGAGGTTGGTGATGATGAGATCGTGAATGATATCCGGCTTTGGGTGACCCCGTTTCTTCCGTCTCGATTCTTCCCGAACTACTAATTCCTTTAGAGGTTGGAGGAACTGTAGAAACATATGGCACATCCTGTGGATCGTTCGACTGGAGGAAAACAAACATTGTAAATATGCAAATGTATTCACATCAACCATAATCTTATGACAAAGCGGAAACAACCCGAATACATTGAAGGCAATACCACTACTTTTGTTACACAAACGAATTCTAGGTGTAATATGACTACCTGGTATGAAGAACGCAGATTGGAATTTTCATTACTTAGCTCAGAGATTGACTTTGCCCGTAATTTCTTAATCTCACTTTCCATATGAAGAATCAGCTCATCCGGAGGAATTGGAGATGTTACAAGACCATCCCGGAATGTCAATAAACAGTCCAACGAACGATTTCTATCCTGACGAGCTCTTCGGATAGATTCATCCAGAAAACTTAGTAATCTTCCTAAGTCAACCTGCTAAACACCACATGTATTCAACAATTACATTTTCATCTGCCTTCACTTACGATTACCATTAGTACATTAGAATGTCGTGAAAGGGATGATTCTAACTGAGAATGAACTCACGTTATCAATGATCTCCACAAAGTTAATTGGCACATATCCGACATGTCCATGAATACTAGCAACACGAAGCCAGTTTTTATCTCTAGCATGTGCATCAATAAACAACAACTCATCATTCATTAAGAACCCTAAGGTTTTTTGATTGATAGGCCGGAATTCCCAGAGTCCACGCAACATGGTTCTGAGGAATGTTAATACATATTAATCATCATTAAATAAGCTCATTCAAAATAACTTCGTCAAACTCTGACAAGTAAAAGAAGATATATTGCCAATTACCTCACTTTTAGTTATTTGGCGTCAAATATCTGAGCGTTTCTGTTACTTCTTGAGCGTGTTTCTTTGTTTGTATATTTGCAATTTAACTATTAACGCTAGTAACAACAAGTGACAGTCATAAATGTTATCCTGAATATGCTGTCAGGGGCAAGGTACCAGCTTAATTGTTACAACTTTAATTGGTCGGAATTCAATTAGTGATTAGCTATTAGAATGACTATGACTAGTGATTATAATTCGTTTCCTAAAATTCCTGTAGCTGTAGGTTAGATTAGAGGTAAATCCTAAATTAGAGGTTAAAATTGCATTCACCACAGACTAACAGATATTTTAAGGTTACAGACTGGTCAACTTTGTTTAAAGGCTTTCATATAAACCAAAACATACAATCGACAATAGTCAGTAATTGCACAAAATAAATAGTTTTCTCAGACACATAGTACAATGTTTTTTTTGGCATAAATCAATTAGGTTAAAAAAATCACTTGGACATGGTAGCTACCTTCGAACAGTCTTCGTACAAAATGCTTGTAGCAAGGTAACAGTACAGCAGGAATTCGAATTATGTGCCGTAAAAGTGCTTCTAATTTCCTACAACCTATTTAGTTTCAGCAATTGACAATTAAACACCAGCAACCAGTGCAACCAGATTTTGATTTTCAAATCATTTACTAGCACTCAATATTATCAATTCAAAACGTCGGGATTAGCTTTTCTGCTTGTATCATTTAAATTCGTTTCAGAACTTAACCTGCTCACTGCATACAGTATACTTCCTTTAAAGTGATCATTCACCATAACATGTAACATTTAACATTAAACATAACTTTAGTATTTTAAGTTTGATGGTACAATTACAATCAACAATTTTTTTATAATTAATGAAATGGTTAATAACTTCAAACTATAATAGACTTTCTTTCTGTAAAGATATAATTTCAGTGAATAATCCCGGTTCTAACAAAATCAATCAGCGGCCTATAATTTATTACCAGTTGTTCTCCATTTGTTGATTTAAAGCTAAACAATATTCTACCGAGATCATTGTTCATAAATGGTAACTTACAAATGGATATGCAAATAAAAAGAGAAATATATCTTAACAATTTTTAAACCCTTGAGCTATGACCTTAGTAATTTCCATGTATATTCCTCAAATGTTTACTGTTAGCCATAACCTGCCTTCAGTTGTCAGTCATCAGTCAGCCCGTGTCAGTTGTAAAATCAGACTAGATAGACTGCTGTGTTTTTGTTTATTTCCTACTTCCTTCCACTAATGACTAAAACATCTGCATTAGACAAGCCAATATGTAACAACACAGCAATTGACCTCATTGACCTCATTGACGTACAGACGTATGCACTCTAATGGAAAAGATATTGAGCTGATATAACGAGTAAATATGATTAATTAGCTTAGTTCCTTGTAATAATATCATTCTCTCCAGCCCAGGGATCCTTCCAAGAAGTGAAATTATTGAGCACCATCACTTCATTCACTTTAGTAAACATATTGACAAATTTAATTGATTACCAGGAGATTGAGTTTTATAAACACAGTCTTAAAAAACCAGAGTAGCTATATAGCACATGATCGAACTAATCTGCTTCTTCATTCCTCACTCTAAAATAACGAAAGGATTTGAAAAGTGTACTAGTCTAGTTGTACAAATGACAAAGAGTTAGAGTTGTAGTTACAAGCAGATTACAGATTAAAATGACGATCTTGATCTAAATTTTCTCTGCACAATAAAGATGTGTGTCGCGACGGAATGCAGTAACTCTAATCCAATTTTTTTAAAGGTAAAGTGTGAAGAGTTGCCGAGAGCAAGATTATCTCCATAGCCTACAAAACCTCATATGACTCTAGAGTACTAGACTAGTATGTCCTTTAAAAACAACTGTATAAAAGTCATATATCCATTTCCGCTACAGATTCTAGAGACTGGACTGAACATAATATTTTGTATTGGGCAAAAGTGGTTTATCAAGCTGTACTACGTACTAGAGGAAAATAGGGAGGGTACACTCACACACATAACATAATCACAAAACCTGAAAGAGAAAAAGAGAATGAATATTAAGACGAGATGGACCTTGTGCCGTTGCTGATACCCGAAACGAAAGAGAGCGAGAGACATGCAGACAGATTCACATATCTCACTTTTGCCGTACTATCCAAACTTTTGCCGTATATATGACCATGCATGATCCAGTGAGACATTGTGGTGTGGTTATAAAATGGCAATAGGGCTTGCTTAAACTTGTTTGGCCTTGCTGCTCTATTATCAAAATCGAAATTCTCTCTATGCAAAAAAATTAATCTTCCTGGTAAACTCTTCGAGCTGGAAGTCTAGAACTAGCCAATGCTCCGAACCAAAAATATCCAAGTAAAATATGGGTATGCAGTGTTGAGTATAAAATTGACTATAAAAAACTAAATGGCGTTGTAGCTTGTAGTGTGGGTTACTATCTGTGTGGGTTATATTGATTTCGGGAAATTTACAAAAATAGTTAAATTCCCAATCACAATGAGCTACATTCAACATTATACAAGATACACTTACAATTATTTAAGGGACAAGGAACCTATAAAAGTTTACATGCGTTGAATCAAGATGGAAGATGCACCACCTCCTCCGTTACAAATTGAAGCTACTCCGTACTCGGGGTTTTTTTGCGTGACACAAGTGACTGTACCACCTTTCCAAAGACTTTAGATGAATATTAGATCTCCAAATGCGGTACAGCATTCAATACTATTGAGAATCATACAATATATTACTGCATGAGTCTGTGTGTCTGTCTGTCCTGGACCTCTGAATAAAATTAGCTTAGATAAATGTAGCATCACTCTTTG
>JAHZNA010005036.1:0-22348 GCA_027743935.1 Sinodicranocentrus sp. ZH6 | reverse complement strand
GTTTAAGAAAAGCTGGACATGTACATGTAGCGTCAAACAAGCTGTTTGTGCCATTGGGAATAAACATACACCACAAACTAAACTCAGACTAATTATTCATGCCGAGGAAATGTCATGCATATCCTATACTCTGCAGAAATATCTTGAAATGTCAGCTATTTTGTACAATTTTTTCATCCGCAAGAACTTCCTCAAATTTTTTGGTACGGTATTTCCTGCGGACGAATTTTTTTTTAAATTCGTTCACAAAACGTACCTTTTTCCGCAGAATCTACCTTTTTGTTCGCAGGGACTTTCGATGCCTTTTACGAGGCGTTTATTTGATTGTAAATTAAATTTGTGTGTGCAATTTAATTATTTATCACCTGCGAGAATTCTAAATTGCAGATACTTCCAAGCCTTCCAAGTATTTATGTAACGCATTAGTGGCACATTCAACAAATATATGAGCAACGTCTATTTAGTAGTTAAATTGAAAGCAAATACAAGTTCTAAGTGGTAATTAAGTTCTCAATATTTACTGTTACCGACTGAGATTTATGTAACTAATTCAGCATGGCTAACGCAGTCTAAAATGCAATGCTTTATTAGTTTAACCTTGCCATTGACATTCATTATTAGGTAATTATATAATCATGCGGTGATATAATGATACGACGATCCATCCATAGATATCTACAACTAAGCAGTTCGGTTTGTTTCCATTCTATCTGAATCCTCTCAGCACTGCACTTAAAAATTGTAAAGTTGGCTCTTGCATAACATTATTTATTACATCAAACTCACACACACGCAATTAAACACAGTACCGCTGGTGGTGCTTCTGCCTTTTATTTGCAAGGACTTTTTTAAATTCCATTTATTTCCTTACAATGGTAGATTCGATTAAATTATCCAATGGGTACCAAATGCCACTGGTTGGTTTGGGTAAGTCCACTGATTTTTGGGAGTATTTTAGCAAAGTCCATTGGACATATTTACATAATGAGAAAACCGTGTATGAAAAACTAAAAGTACGCATAATTTGTAATGTTGAATGCAATGTAGGAACTTGGCAAGCAGCAAAGGAGGAGGAATTAGAATTGGCATTAGATACAGCTTTGGAAGCAGGCTATCGTCATATTGACACTGCGTATCTCTATTGTAATGAATCTTTGATTGGGAAGATATTGAAGAAATGGATAGATTCTGGAAAAATTCGACGAGAGGAACTTTTCATTGTCACAAAGGTTTGTTATTTGTTACATAATCATAATATTTCTTTCAGCAGGAACAATGTATGCATCGGTTTAATGGTAATTTTTTAGTGTAAATAACATTGGAAGTTTCAGATTTAAAATTCAAAACAAAACAATGCGTAAAAGTGTATTCATAAACTCTTTTTAAACAAATATTATATTTATACATAAAAACATACATATCATCCTACGTATTCTGTAACAGTTGCCTCAAATTGGAATGACTCCAGAGAAAGCTCCGTATTTTGTCAAAAAATCATTAGAAAGCCTTCAATTGACGTACATTGATTTGTACCTCATGCACTCGCCATTGGGAATTATATACCAGGATGATACATCATTATTCCCAATGAAAGATGGAGAGATTATGCTTGATACTTCCACTAATCTGGAAGCTATTTGGAGAGCGCTGGAGAATGAAGTTGATGGTGGCAGGGTACGATCATTAGGAGTATCAAATTTCACAGAAAAGCAATTGGAACGGATTGTCAAGACTGCTCGTCATAAACTGACTAATCATCAAATCGAACTTCATGCATATTTTCAACAAAAGCTTTTGCGAGACACATGTCAAAAACATGGAATTACTATTTGTGCATATGCTCCAATTGGAAGTCCGGGTAGGAAAGAACTGTACAAATCTAGAGGAGTGTGAGTTTAATTTTCCTTACTTTTAGTTTATCATTTCTATTACTAAAGATATTATTAAAATATTTTCCCGTTATATACCAGTTCACCACTTTGGTCAAACTACAAACAGATATATCATAAAATTATAAAAATAATCAAAAAACAGTTCTTAAGTAGGAGTTTAGAAAATCACGGATTTCGCATGTACTAATTCAATAATGTGAGAGAATATTTAACCCTTGTTTCTATTCTGCTTCTATTTTTCCCAACTGCAAACTCTACACATACCACAACCATATGCTTGTCGCAGAAGATTTAACCACGCCTTCTTCCATTACGCTTCCAATATTGAATATTGAACTTTAACATTGCAGCGCTTTTGAATCTAACGGTCTTCTGGATGATCGAACGGTTGATAAGATTTCCAGGGCTCATGGAAAAACACCAACTCAGATTTTGCTGCGATACTGGACTCAGCAAGGAATCGCAGTGATTCCTAAAAGCACGAACCCGGATAGAATATTCCAAAATTTTCTGGTATATTATTAATAATTAACCACGATTACCAATCATTCATCTAATCTAGGAAAATACCTACAATCGCATCTGAAACTGAAACTGTTTAGATGTGAAGCGAAATATTGGTGCGGTAATTTCTTGTGTTTTTTAGATCTCCGATTTTACACTTTCGTCTGACGAAATCAAGTCATTGGAAGGTCTTGACCAAGGAGAAAGAGGACGTACTTTTTCATTTCGTGGTTTACCAGGGTATTTCATTGATGAATTTTTAATTCATTGTAAATTGATATATAGCAAGTACAATTCTAATTGTCATTTTTCCACTCTTTTCACAGGTGCGATAAACACCCAGAATTTCCGTTTTAAAATTGTGCAACAAATTCTTAAGCCAGATCAAATTATTTTATAGATTAGCAAGCCAGTCTTCCCACCAAGATAAGATTTTCCTGTAACTTACTTGGATCTAACCCGAGTATAGTATGTACATAGGAACATATTCAAATACTTATAAAATATCATATTAGTACTTGTAATCTCTCTGTTCTAAAATCGTTGGCCTACTATAAGCATCGACATAGACGTCGAAGAGAAATGGAAAGAGAATATTTATAGGCTTTGAGATCATATAAATAAAGTACTAACTCTAACAAAAGTAAGCTATGTAGTAAAGAATATAGTGAATGCGAAAAACTTCTTTAATTGACTTGCATACATGTACAATTCATCAAAAACTATTATGTAAGATTGGTGACAATGAAAATTTTAAAAAGAATTTCGAGCAATATAACAAAATCTTTATTTTAAAGGCAAACAGATATGCAAGAGTTTCATTACGTGAAACCATAAACGATGGCTAGTTGAAATATTTTTAAATCCAAGATAGAAGACAGAACTTACACTTACTGCGTTGCGATTTTCGAGCATCGATCATATACACACATGACACATACATTATGATATCAATACATCAAATATTTTATTTAGCTCTTATACAAGGTCTCTTACTTACAGCTTACAATACCAGCAAAAATCTTGGGAGTGATACTATACCACATTCTTTTATTATGTACATAAATTGGCCCAATGTTATCCTTCACGATCTCGTGTAAGTAAGTAAATACCACAGAGAAGAAGGCGGAGCACAGGAATATGCATTTTTACTTAATCGTTTGACTGTAAATTTTCGAAGAGGAGCAACTTTTTGGATTTATCAGCCTATTTCAAACCAAGAAAATTCAATACATAACTCATTAGAAGGGGTAGTTCATAATCAATAATCACTCCAAGATAATAAATATAAAATGTGATGTAAATCAAAATACTACATAGTTAGTAGTTTTACACAAACCAAATTGCCAGATAATTTTGATGTTTCTCAAAAGAGTTTCGTATCAGTTTTATTATGCATGTAGGCGGGAGCCATCTTTAACCTGGGAGTCCAGCCTTCTGGCGACATTTATTTAGCAAAGCCCTCTCTTTGAATTGCTTTCTTGCAATCTGCCGTACGTATTTTAGAAACTGATCTGCGTCCATTTTTTCTTTTCGTAAAGCTTCTCCAAGATAATAAATTGTATCCTCCATGGCCATATCCTTCACAAAACTATCTACGATTTGGCGATATAGAGGAGTAGGTGGAACAATAGCAGAATCAATATCAGGCTCATTCTCAATTTCTTTCGCACGGCTTATTTCATCTTCTAAATCCTTGCATTCCTGTCTACAAAGCTCCATACTACGCTCTAAATTGGCCTTTTCGTCGTACAACTCTTTTACCATACGCTCCAATTTTTCTTGGCCGTCTTGAAGTTGTTTGCCGGTCCCTCTCATAATTTCTGACCCTAAATATTGATCATCCATCCGACGACGAATTTTTTCTTCCACGGCACTCAGCAAGCTTGACCTTACTAATGAAGGATTTAATGTACCAAGTGAAGCTCCTGCATTTGACACCGGAGGAGGAACTATAAATAAACAATGCCTTTATTATACTCACTTTTTATTTGGACTCTGTCATATGCAACCGTAAATTATAAAAAAAAATACCTGGACTGGCACCTGGTGGCATTGGCATGCTAGGCATTGCTGGGTACGGTGTAGAGATAGGATAAGGTGTACCGTATGGATTAGGCATAGCTGGTCCTGGTGTAGGCTGCTGAGGTGTTCCCGGAGGTACTGCGTACACAGGAGGTTGCTCACTAAATGTAAAAATGAGCACCTGAATCAGGCCTAATAAATCTGAAGTAGCACCGCTCCACTCGTGTAAATACGGAAGGTAAACTTTTCCGTTATGATCAACGTGTTTGGAAACTTTTATTCGCATGTCCGAAGTAGGGCGCACAAATACCATAGGAGCATTAACTGGGTGAGTATCCAATAACCATATTGCAATTGGAATGTTATAGCTACTTGCTTTGTAGCGAATGGGTATAGTTCCATTTAAACACAGTAAGTTCTTTTGAGTTCCATTGTTGAAAACAAATCGATCGGAAGTCGGTTTAAGTCCTTTGTACATGCGAATAGCCTCAACAATGTCCTTTTTTGTTTTATTCACGTCCTTGTATTGATTTGACTGTAGAATTTGTCGAATATAATTTTCATCCGATGACATCTTGACAGGGGGAGGGCGGATCCTAAAATTGACCGCGTTAAAAAATATATCAATCAATTGAACACATCGTTTAATAGATTGCCATGCCACCCGTGACAAGCTTTGCACATTATTAACATAGATAGGCCAACATCTTATCATGTGAGAGATTTTTAGTGTACAAAAGATTCGTGTACAAATCCTAGCCCCTCAGAAGTCGAAACAATGTGCCTAGCCCTAAGCTACAATTGAAAAATTGTGTGACCAGTGACCATTCGTATAAACCATACAACAGCTGATACGCAAGTATGGCAGTTGTTTGCAAACAAAGTCGATAAATAATATTTTTCAATTGTGACTTTTAGCCTGTCACCTGTGCTGTGTGTGCATATTTCTTACTCATGTTTACAAATCAAAAAATAGCGAGAAGCGTTAGAGCCAATGCAATTTTACTTGCTTACCCTATTCCTCTGTGATGTAAATATGCTGTCACTGTCTCCTCTACACTTGACGTTCCGCGCAGATCTCCAGTGATCCCACCCTACGCTTTAATATTTAGTTTCTACACTACGACTACACAGTTGGCAGTGATTTTTCCTGACAAGTAAGTGGAGCAAAACCTAAAATGTGAAAGAATCAATAATTCAATTATAATAACAAAATATCTTCGAAGTTCGAACTGACGTTGTGGTAAGTATATACACTAAATCGTTATGTACATACAATTAGTCGCTCATTCATATGTGCAGTCAAGCCAGTCACAGGACACAGGAACAAATCAATGAATGGAGACGATTGCTGACTAATGCAAAAACCTTCTGTTGCTGAAACAAAACTTCAAGAGCAACACGTACTTTATTTTACGTACTCTCTCACACATGCACACTTACTGATCCTGAACCAATACAAAATAACACAATGCATCTGTTGTGTAGTTAGTTTTTACAGGATATGGACTATGGACATGGAATGTCAACTGAATTATATAGCTTCGATGATTAAGCATTATCAATGAAAATTTATTCAGTTCAGGATTGTCAGGAGGAACATTTCGGCACTAACTTTGTATTGCTCATTTTATTTGTGTGAAGAAAACTTGTGTTTTGCCTTCGCTTCTAGATTCTAGATGTTAGAAGAGCAAGTCAGTCATGTGGGGTGGTGATGTATTAGGTATGAGCAAGTCATGTAATGTTAAAAACTGGCATTGCAATTTTTCGTTATATACATACTTTTTAGTTTTTACTCCGATATGATACTGAACTGATGATAGCATGCATGTTTCATCCATGCGATGATGCAAGTTATGTTTGAGTTTGAGTATTAACGTATTTAAGCCAGACTAGTAGATACATACGGTACCTATGTATTATCAAATCCACCCATATATGCACTAGTATATGCATATCACCATTCACCACTCACTCCAATCCCCACGTTCGCAAGTAAAACAGAAATATCCGCAAAATGTCGCGGCATAAGCTGATCCTATTACTTGAGGTTGAGGTGCATGTGTTTGATATTGATATGTATATGTAGGTTATTCCAATTTCCAAATAAAATTTAATAACAAAATGCATACTTTTGTGCAATTATTTTTAAACTAGTAAAACTGTTAACAATTATTTGTGGTCAGAATCGTACTATTGTAAGTACTTCACCACTTTCACTCTGCATTGCATGACAATAGACTTTTGTACTAAATTTACCGAAACAAACAACCAAACGGTAAGCTTCAAACTTGGAGAGTCGAGTTAGTGCTTAAGCGTTAAAAAAACTTAGGTAGCAGGTTCGTTCATTTCAAATATTCAGACCTTAAATTGGAAATATTTATTTTCTTCAGGGGCGAGGAGCCGGAGTGATTTTGCAGGACACGGAAAGATCGTGAAATTTTGTGATAAAACGCGAAAACCATTCTGAAATCTGTGAAAAGGAATTTTGGTACGAGTAGTTTCGTAAAGCAAAAAATTTGCACCCTCGCTACTTCTGAACGTTCTGTATATATGTTATGAAATAATACCCCTACCCCCACTAGGATCAACTCCATCTATATCAACCGAACCCAGCGAAATGTTACCTGCAATATGGGCCGTCCTCCGCGCATATGCACCCATTATTACTTTGCCTGTTGCGGCTGCGGTAGGTGTCATCGGTTATGCCTTAGAAAGTGTCATTAGCGATAAATATACGCCTTATAAGAAAAGTATTGAAGAACAACGAGAGGATAGGTTATTACAAGAAGTTATTTCGGGAAAACTTGTGGATAAGTTGGAAGAGAAGAAATTTGTTCCTAAATCAATTTTCGAGAGAAACCTTTCTCCGCAGTTGCAGAAAGAACCACAATCTTCAACCCGACGCCTAGATGCAGGAGTAAATTGAACATAACATAACATTTATTCATCGTCTTCAGATTGTTGTTAGTGAAATCCGGGCTGGATATGTAATTTTGTGAGCCTGTGAAATGCCAATATTTTCATATAATTGAAGTTTCGTGTTTGAAATGTATCAATGAAATCCAATGTTATTTTAACATTATATATGTCCTCCTGGCAGTGCCGACTGCCGAGTAGGAATCGTCCAAGAAACTTTTTACTTAAAATGCAAGCCGTACTTTTGTTAGCCTAGATCGCCTACTCAAATTATGGCACGGCGTATGTATAGTCAATAGTGAAAATGTTTTTATAAGGCAATGACGACTATATGTGTATGAGAAACTGATTGTACATTTAAGTGTATCGGACGGAAAGCAAATGTATTGTTCTAAAGACTGGAAAAAATAAAAAAAATAATTCACATTCTTAATTAGTTTCTAATTCGGATGCAGTGACGTTTACATAATCTACATCTATCGATATTCACTTAAACCGTCTTAACAAGGCAACGAAAGACCAAGTATTCGAAGGGAGTTGATTTATGTGAAAGTTGGCGTTTGTCAGCTTAAATTAAAGTGAGCAATTTATGTTTGGCAGACGATTGAGACGATGTTTTCCCAGCGTATGAAAATAATTGGGCTTTATTGATCAAGATCAACCCTCGCTGCCTCCTCAAGTTTGAAGTTGTAATGTAAGAGGCATTTGCATTACAGTTTAAGTAAGTAAAGCATAACTAATTGTAAGAATCTTGAGCATAGCACACCCACCAGTGTGACAAACCAAATCGAGGAGCAAAATCAAAAGGTACTTATAGTTATTCTGCAGATATGTCATTGCTATCAATAGATTCTCTTGCACACATATAGATTCCAATCCCACCGTGCATACCGAGTACTCACCTGCTATACAGTGAAATTTGAAGCAATTCCCGAAGGTATTTTTTTAATCTATGAAAGTTCCTGTCCGAAATACGGTACTTTATTATATGCGCGTAGGCGTTGTGCCCTAACTCTACTTTGTTAGTAATAGTAGATTATGATTTACTCTACTCACAAAATATTAGAATGCAGTAAGTGGATGATGCATGATAATTTCTCTAAAGTGTTGCATGTGAAGTGCAACCATGAAGCGTTTTCGTACGTAATAATACATATGCCTTTTATCCATGCTTTCCATGAAGTTCCATTCCATGATTCCATATAGGCACAGAACACAGTACAGCTTAGCTTGCTGTGGTTTTTTGAGAATAGTACAAATTATTAGGCATAATGTTTTAACGCTTAACTCTATTATGTCAAATCAAAGAGTACAGGAAAGCAAAGAAAAGATGCGTTTGGTACAGAGCACACTACCGATCTCGACAAATCATATGTTCTTATTATACACCACCATCTCCACTCCATGTGATTTCCTTTACTTCCTTCCTTTTCAATAGTAGAATAAAGTCGGTCAACGTTATATGCACAAAGAACATCAAAGAGGAGATCATGATACCAACCACCGAAGAGTTTTTTTTAGCCCTAGTCATATTGTACATGTAAAGAACCATGGGTATCTATATTAACTTCATCGTACTATTCATACCACATTTATGTCTGTCTACTAGTCTAGTGTGCACAGTGCACATAATACTCTGTGAAACGTTGGTTCGGTCGGATTATTAGCTACAAAATGTGCACATTACCTTCACTTCACGCACAACATGATATGAATGAGCAAAGCAAAAATGCAAACAGAATTATCCCTTTCTATGTCTAGGTAGGCTCAAATACAGAAAGAAACATGAGTGTATGATGTGTGTATGTGGTTGTGAATTTGGATATTTGGATTTCAGTTTTCACATCAGCACAATGCAATGTTTTTGCGTTATGTGTTCTTGCACTGGTGTGCATTATCAACACATGAAATAAATGAACATAGCTGAGCTGAATTCAGTGCATGTTTGAAGCTCCTCTTTTTCCTCTTTCAACACGCTCATCTGTGAGCTACAAGCAGATCTTATTCGTTCATCAACACACCACGAATAGAATATAAGGACAAACTGTGATGTGATACAAAATTGACAGGAAATAGAGCAGTCAAACATTTGTGTAAACTAGTCGAAGGAACGGAACACCCAACAGACGTATTGTGAAATGGAATGGGAGTGCGGAACAGAGATCTATTGAAGTGAAGCTGGTGACGTTTAAAAATGGTTCTTTTCCTATAAACTGGAAATTTAAATGTGAATGCATTATCTCACATTTGTTCGGTGCTTTTATAGTTTTAAGATTCTAAATGAAGAATTAAATGCTGAAATCGAAAAGTAAAATCAGTATCTCGTAATTAAATAGTTTGTGATTCTTTGTGTGCAAGCAAATACGCATTTTCCTTAACTGGGTAAGAAAAATATATATTAACTTTTTGTTAAAAAGCTTTTTCCAGCCATGCCTAATCAATCTAAAACGATCTATTCACTTAGTCTGTTTTTTAAAAAAATCATGTAGTGTGCACAGTATTCTTTAAAGGTTGGACATCAACGTCCAATGTAATGTGAAAGCATTTAACCTGAAACTTAAAGTGAAATACCTTTGTATTATACTATGATATGCTTAAAATAAAATCCTATCGTTTTCACGTGCAGTGTCATTTTGTCATTTGGGTGTATTCACACAAAAAGAACCCATTATTTTTACAGTAAGGTAATATTTCACATCATAACAGTTTTCTGTTAAAAGTACCCACTGCTATGCTACTCTGAAGGGGCAATCTTGCAATATGGGTTTTTGATACGTGCATTTGATTCGGTACATAATCGTGTCTTGAGAAAAAGAATAAACAAAGGATACATATAAAGATACAAATTACCATTATCTTACAATCCTTATCAAATCCAAGAAGAAATGTACGTGTGGTTGATCTTACCATTTTCGAGTAGGATCTTCGTTAACAAGTATTCGCCTGCTGTATGTGTGTATAATTTTTACACTATGGTGTGAGGCATGTTTTAAGAGTTATAATATTTTTGACATTGACCGTCCCTCCTTAATGAACCACGTAATGCAGCGTATGCATTATCATTATTACGCTACGTGTTAATGCCATAATTAATATGACTTAATGACATATACTGAATTGAAGTTGCCGATGCAGTTCAAGTGTATCCGTAGGTTGGATTGCTGAACAATAAATGATAAAAGACATGTATACATTGATATAACATTGAATGAATTTTAGCTGCATTGATTCTTCACTTTGAAACAAACCGTTGTTGACTTGAAAGTGGAAATTGACATTAAGTTCGGCTGATAAGTGAAGCCTCTTTAGCTTACCAGGTTGGTAAAGCTCATTTAGATGACGCATGTTATGTAGTAGGTATACTATGATCAACACAGAATTTTCTTTTTTAGACGTGCTATAAAATGTACCTGGTCCGCACCAAGAACGGTTGCCAGTATGCTCATTAGCAGCATTACTCCACCATTATCTTGATTGCCTGAGTAGGTTAGAGAAGAATACACATAAAGAACGAAATAATTTCTTGATGATCCCAGTTCAGACATTCTGCTATGTAAGGGTTAAAAACGATGCATGCTTAGGTATTATAAGGAAGGAACGCGTATATACATGAGCCGTGTCTTCTACCTGAATCAAACAGAATCTTTCTATGAGTGATTCACAAAAGATTAATAGGACCTGTTTAACCTTAATCCCTGTACAGATAGAAAACTTAATATTAACATTATAGAACTATCCGCATTGCATACAACCTTTCAAGTGGTTATAGCAAAACATCTTATGTAGGATTCTGTACATAATATTTCTCTCACTATCAGCATTTTTTTTGTTATTAACAAAGCTGGTGAATGGGAGGATGCTTCGATGCTACTGCTCTCGATAGTCTTAATCTAAATATATATATTATGCGAAATATGAATTAGGCTACCGAATTAATGCTGTTCTGGTTCTGTTGCCTGTCAGTTGTCAGTCTTCTCGTTAGATCTTTGCCTGCACTGCTGACTTGGTACATGCACATGGTCCCAATTGTCGAACGTCGAGCTTTACCTAAACTCTGAATTAACGTGCTATACTTGTATTTATTTACAATTGAAATTTTATATTGAAATATTGAAAATTTGTGAAAAATGAAGTAGTTTACTCGTGTTGGATTAATTTACCCATAAAGTTTTATCGATGAACTTATCGGCGCAGTTCAATTTACCCAATGTACATTTTCCCTACTTTATTTTCACCCAAATCAGTCAAAAAATTATGCAGCATTGCCAGGGTCTTTAAATAATTCTTGTTCAACTACTTGAATTACGTCCGCTATTTTAGGGTTTGGTAAGAATGCTCGGACTAATATTAGTCCTAGCATTCCATGACAGGTTAATATTCATTTCAACTCAATTTTTGAATAGAAAAGTTGGGTTGGTGAGTGAACCCGGACTAATGTTAGTTAGGGTATACTTCCAACCCCCGAAAATTTGGAGGTTGGTATGTAAACCTCAACCGACTCGAGGTATGGATGCGGAATGAAGTCTTTACACTCAAATAAATATTATTCGCTTCAACGACTTTTAAAAATTGTGTGATTTGCATTTGGATGTTGGGCAAAAATGCTTAAAGGGTGAATTGAACATTGTGTAAAGAATTGTGGGTGAACAATTACATGGTGAATGTGTTGTGGGTAAATTGACCTAAAGCCGTAATTTACGAGAACACAAATTACGAAATATTGAATTCATGAAATCGCTTGCCGTGTGCATTTTAATTTTATTTCATGGCATAGCTCAAGATATAGTTTAATTTAATTAATTAATTAGTAATTACAATTAATTATTTTATTAATATAGCTGTATGCACAGACCAGTTCCTTCATTATTCAAAGGTTGTATGAGTTCCGCTTAGCGAGCGATTTGTATGTAAATAAATTAACTATGAAGAGATTACGAATGGAAAAAAAATTGCACATGGACTTCTACTTGAGCTCATGAAAATGCCAAAAAGGTTCAAAACTTAAATTTATAGAAATTTTGTACAGTTCCACCAAGAGATTTTTCAAATACACTTATGTACAACCGGTGCACGCGCGCGGTGCAGATCGCAGATGCAGATATGGACAATCGTGAGTTATGGCAATCTCATTTTCCCAACGTGAATTACACGTTTTTAGTCTTCCAACTTATTTTCCATTCACATGCATTTGGAAAATATTTGGGAAATTAGGAACTAAAAACTCATTTAGTAAATTGTACATAGTGTAGTAATATATCTTTGTAAGCACTTCTTGGTGTGGGGTTGTATGACTTGGCACATATAACCCACACGAAGTGAGAGTAGAGAACAATGCAATGGACGCATGAAGCACATACTTATATTTGTAAGATTGAGTATAGCTGCATCGCACCGTATAATAGAAATTTACATTAGTATACTACGCGATATCTACGTAATTTAGATAACGACGATATTTGATCTAATAAGAACGCTCACTACAATAAAATACTTTCAGTCATCTTCTTTAAGTACAATCTTTGAAATATGCATCATTAATCGTTTAATTATTGTCACTCAATTTTCTTTTCATTACATACTTTATCTTTTGTATTATTTGTATCAACGCTTCAAACAACGGTTCAGTTCAGTACTACGTCTGGCTGAGAGTAGCGTTTGTATTTCCTGGAATGATCCAACCTATTCTGTCAGAAAGAAAGTTAATTGATTTACACTTCATGTTATCTTACTACCAACTACCATACATACAGGTGATGATTTGTTATAAGCTAAACTCATCTTTGGTTCTGATAGTGTTCATTTGTGTGAAGGAAAAGATAGAAATAGAAGCCTGCATGAGCAATATTAGCATACAAAGATCTGGAAATAATCTGGAATGCCAATGTATTCACTAAATATGGTATTTCCATACCTATAATTGTGTCTGTTTCACAAAATATACTGTGCGCAGTGAGTGTTTTGAAACGTGGACGTGGATCATGTCATCATGTATGCATGGATACATTACCTTGTAGGCGTAAGTAGGATTGGTGCAACTGGAATGGAGGTACAAATAGTTTAATATATCAAGCCTTCTTGTTCTACATACTTCTCTATCGGAACTGTGACTGTGAACCATTTATTATGTTAGTACAAATAGTATCCCGTCGGTTAGTTAAATTTTTATTTTAACAATTTAGTGTGAAAAATTTCTGTTACTTCGTTCATGATTTAAAAAATTAGGGCATTGACATATAAGGGTTACTTTTTTAAATATTGGGATACAACTTTATTTTACCCACTTGTCAATGAGTGTGTACAAATATCAATGCGAAACATTTATTTTATGTGTATAAAATAGTAGGCGTATATTTACATGTATTAAATATAGTAGTGAAATTGTTTTGTTCTTTTCTGAAAAACAGCCTTTCTGCATTATTAACAACGTGCAGCTATGAGTGACAGGGAGCGAGTAGTCCACCAGTCCTCTGAAATGATTGGGACGCTTTATGACTTGAGGTCTTCGAATTCGGATTCCACATCTTCTGCTTCTTCAGGAGGTAACGGATACATGGCCAGCACTTCTTCATCTCCGTCTTCTAGTTCTGTTCCATACCCCAGTAGCAACGTGATACCTTCCACTAGTAGTGGAATATCGCTACAAATAAGGATAAGTGACGAGTCCTCCGCATACAATAAACGCGGAGATTCCACGAAGTAAGTACTTTTGTTTAGCAACCCTTTTCCTCGCAGTTGAAGTTAGTAATGCCACTTATGTGTTTATGAAGTTTGCTATTCAAAGATTCTAACTTCTAACGTTAAATATCTGTTGTTTTTTTCCAGTAGTTATTCTTCTGATGCATCCATTGACACATTCCATACTCCGAGTACATCCCTGCAAAATTTATCCAGCTCGGGTAGCAATAGTGCTGGAAATCATACTAGGCTAATAGGCAGCAGCAGTAGAAGGAAATCGTCAGACTTACCCGATGAGCTAGCACAGAGGCAGCAAAAGGTTGCAAACACACCTGCACAACCTGCACTTTATGAGCAATTTTCTGAAGAAGACGAGGAACCTTTCACGGATTCTGGAACGGCTTCTACGTCCATCCCAGTTACCGTAACAGAATTAAGAGATGATACACAACAAGAGGAAAGTTCGGACGGTGGAGATGAGGATGGAAAGTCTTTGCAGTATCAGCAACGTCGGGAGTCTTACCCAAATGAGCAACATCAGCATAGTGTGAAAGAGCACAAACGTCAAAACTCGGCTGGATCTCAATGCTCCCTCTCATCCAATCCAGAAAATAGTCAATTCAAAACAGCCGATGCCCATAGCAGTGATAGTGATATTAGTAGAAATAGTATTACCACAAGTGGCTTAGCTTATGATAACAGCAGTGTTGCAGTAGGAGAGAAAGAAGATCTAGATAGAAAATCATTGCAGTCAGACTATAGTCTCAGTGGAGAGCAATTAAATACTTCAGTTGAAAGTGTTGATTTGGGAAATGCAGGCGAGCCAGTGTTATGTAAACGTAGTCCTTCTTATTCTCATGTGTCATCGTCAGGTATAAAGATCAGTAGTAGTAGTGGGCTCATTCATCAAGGATCTGTCTCTTCAGCAGCTGGTAAACCTCGAGTGAAGAAGAAAATGTGGTATCAGCAAATTTTTAGTACTTCGTACAAGACTAGATGTGCGGATTTTAAGAGAATTTTTAAAGATCTTCCTCTAAAAGAGCGTCTAATTGTTGGTATGTACATTACAGCATGATATTAGATTACTTATACGCTCGTTATATGCCACAGTTGGATTTTACGCAGCATAATCATTTCCTGTAATATATTATTATGTGTTTTTACGATTTCTTAATATAAATATAAACTATGGCAGTCCGCTTTGTTAGAAGATGTAAGTGGAAGGGAACTACAAATAATAAATGTTCGAAACTAGAAACTAAAACGCGAAGAAAATTTCGCAAAATAATTATGTGTGTACAAATAGTTACATACCTACATCATAAAATTTTATGCTTGCCCCAAACACAGAATATGTCTAAGAAAGACGTTTGGAGACTAGTTCATACCTGCTATGGCGAAGAATTAGGCGTTACTAGTGAGGACGAATCTGAAGATATGTTTTGCCCTCCCATCGTTGCTACTTCTGCTGTGTCAGCTCTTATAACCACTTCACATGGAGATGGGGTGAAATCCATAACCATCGATCCTGAGGTAAAAACGATTTCGATGTTCTTTTGCTTATGTATGTCCCACCCTTTAGCACATCTGTAAATACCAACCTATGTAAACTAATCAACAGATCATTATCATTCGCATTTGCATGAATCCACTTTGCGTAACAATGCAAGGTAATTGAATGTAGGCTTTTTGCGCAACGATGTAAAAAGTATTACAGAGCACTTGTATGCATACTCCTATACTTTTCTTTTCTTAAGTCTAAAATCTATATATATCCCACACTTTAAAGCTATTTCATGTAGCTTGCTAGCAATCAAATCAACTCGTAGAGTAGACTAGTATGCATATTGAAGCTGTGTAAAATTCATAAAAAATATACGGGAAACACCAAATATTGTCAAACATGTAGGTACGCACATACACGTTTTTTTGTTTCATTTTTCCTGGTGTGGAAGGAAAATGTCTGCATCTTGTAACTTTAAAAATTCTATATCGATAGGGGAAAATCTTATTTCAATCCCTTTACATATATGCACACTTGAAATTTGCTGGAGGGATCGGTTACTTTATTTATGAATCTTCAAAATAATGATATGTTTTGTCATGCATTATGTTTACTGTGTAGCTGTATGTAGCTGACTATGATAGCCCTTGTTACATACATGAATTGCGAAAGGTTAATAAGTATACAAATAACTTATATGTATGGTATTTCGAGCCTAGCGTTCGAGTTGCATTGCCAAATGTGACCACACACTCTTTGCGAACTTGTTTCTCGCTTATCAAATATTTAAGCATAGAGTGACTGAAGGCTGGCCCTTGTTAGAGTAGCCCATAATAAGAATAGAACTTCTATTGTAAAGAACACTCAGGGATGCCTTTCTGGTGCTTATAAAGATTTTATGGAGAAATTTATTCATAGCTAGTTCATACTTCATAAAGCATGGTTGCAGTCAACTCGGCGGACTTACTTAGGGGACTATATGGTCTCGCTGAGAATTTGAAATGGTTGGCTTAGTTTTGTTAAGGATAATAATTTTCATTCATGTTTGGTTTTTACCATGTTTACAAGCTTGAAGGATACAAACCAAAGGTTTTGGGTTAAGTCATTTCATAACGGATTCTTTTAGATACAAAATTTCAGTGTTCCTCTATTTCAATTACACTACACTTCATGTGTTATGAACTCGTTCCCTCGGTTCGTTGATTGTGGAGAAAGTATAGAGTAGCTGAAGCACTCGTGTTCATCATGTAATTCAGAAATTCTATGGTTAAGGGAAAGAACAAAGGACGTGCGTTGACTTGGTATGGACTTAATTAAATTCTGCTGTGCAAATGTTCTGATTTCCGGCGTACATACATTTATACATAATTTGATTAACGTAGTTTACCGGATCTCACTCAACTTTTTAACTGAAGGGTTGAATGTAAAAATGGTAGTTTGAGCGGAGGGCACAACTTTCAAAACGCTGATTTGAAATAAATATTCTATGTTCAAGAAATTTGCATTTTTGCTTTGTAACTTATAACTCTCTTGAGGAGGAATATGTGTCTAGGGAAAATCAAAGTGCAGTAGCATGTACTAGACCATAATGTTTCAATGTTCTACTAAGGTAAAAATTCATTCACAATTCAAGGCAAGAAAGCATGCAATCTTGAATTATTATCCGTTATAAAACAGCTTGAGTGTGACACATGACCGTGAATAAAAATCGGTAATTATCATTATTATTATTATTATTATTAGACTCCAAGTTGGAGTCTCCAACTCTATAATGGGTGTACTTGATGCTTTGATCTGTGATGCTCATCCTTGTCCCGTTTGACCGAAATGGTGATATAGGGCAGGATGTTGATAAAATATTGCTGAGGGTTTGAATTCGGTTTTATTTAGCTGAGGTTTCCTCTTCGAAACATACAGATTCATCTGCACACATGCATTTTTTTGGAAACGTGAGCTCTTTCTAAGTGGTATGACTGTTGTCTTACGATGCTGACGATTATGTGTATTTAAGCGTTTTTGTAGGAATGTATGTAGCTGTGGTTTGGTTTAGCAGAACAGGGGAGATTTGTGATATCACATCACTATCACAATTATAAATACGTGTTTGCGGGCATACAAAACACACTTGCTATGAATATATTGCACATATGTAGGGTTATTCCAATATAGGAATAACTGTTAGATTCAACACGTTTATGTTATAAACCGATGAGAAAACGACTGCGGAGCCCACTCACTGATAAAGGTCTTAGCTTTTGATATAAGACTTCAGCATTGGTCTCGGCCTAATTCTTCTGCTTAGTTGTATCTCAGGTTCCATGCAGCTCAGAAGTGTTCTCGTTGCGTGCTCTACCCGAAATTGAGTACGAGTTGGGAACTCAGGGAATAAAATGTAAAAGCAGACTACAGCAGTATTCCAATCTTGATGGAAAAGTGTCTTCTTTTCATGAAATTAGTCATCACCGCATCACTTTTTTCCTCTCGTGTGTTCTGTTGACGCAAGAAGTCTGTATTCCAAAAGTTGTTTGAACAACGTAGTATATGTGAACAGTGACCTAGAGTAAACTCATGTTTTTCATGTCTTGTGTAATCTTTCATGATTACTTCCTTCGTGAAATTCTAGCATCCCTTTAAGAAAAACAACTGGTGGATAAAGGGTGGTTTTATTGTGAGTGTGAGTTTCATAGAAAAACAATATGAAAATGAAAAGGAATCAAGAGATTTTAAGTTTTAACCATTAAACTATTAAATTCAAGTGTAAGCCCACTTAATCTCATAACGACTATATTCATTAGCTTCAAGTTTTAAGTAAACATTGACACTTACTTGGTTAATATATGATTCGTATATAATCTATCACCGTGATTTTTGCCTCAGATTTCTTAACACTGGCACAATGGTTCTGTTGTTCTTCTAAATTGGCGTATACACTTTCTCTGTGTATGACATAGTACAGAGTGCAGTGCTTAGAAAAATCGCGAATATAAGATGTATTCTCTGTGGAACAAACAAACTATCCTATACAAAGGATTTGCATATGCGAAGGTTTAAGCCAATTTTATAAAACTCAAGGTTTCTAGCAGTTGTCAAAGAATTTATTGTGGCGGAAAGCCATTTAAATAACTTGATATTCATGTTGATGAAAGTAGTTACCTTTATACAAATACTGACGGAGCTTGAAAAACTCAAACTGCGCATTCACACCAATAGTTTTATTATATTTTTGAGTTATGCCAAGTCGGGATGAACAAGCGAGGTAGATATTAAAAATTAATATCATTCAGGCTATGTGTAAAAAGTTATTGAGAACTGACGTTTATAATCTACGTATCTAACGAAATCTTCAAATTTGATGAGTTCCACCTAGCGCTCAGCAAGTACAAATTATATAAAGCCAAATGACGCATTGTTTTGTGGGCAATGTTGTAAAACAGGACATTCATAGGGTTTATTTAGTAATTTAGTGACAGCAGTTGATTGAATGGAACATTTGTTTGACCGTTTGACACATGATGTTAGTTGTTATTACAAGCCTTGTACCTCGATCGTTGGCTTTTTGTCAGAAAACCAGACGCACAATGCACAGCTCAAATGTGAAACCTTAGTACTGTGTAAACCCATAATAGGTTCTTCTGGATGAAAGCCCTCTAAACATAATTTTTGCTGAGACACAACTGTGAGTGAATGTAAAATGGCTGCATCAGCTATTGAAAATAAAAATTTGCGCGCTCAGCGCAGCGTCTCTCATACAGGATTTATCAGCACGGGAGTTAGGTCTGATGAAGAAGGAAACATTCCAGTTATACCCGGTTCTCCATCTTCATCAACATTAAAAGTGAACAATGATAACCAGATTTCTTCATCGCACAAAGCTGATAATTTAAGTTTTCATCCTTTGAAAAGTTATAAAACAGGAAAAATAAGTGAAAGCAGTTTATCGATGATGACGGAAATAGGCCCAGTTTTCACATCAAACGGTTCTCGCTCCTATGCAATTAAAAACAATGCTATTAGTAATAGAAATTTCCTGTTGGATAGTAAACCCATTCGAGCGTCAAAGAGCACTCTGGATTTGCCAAATTTAACAAATCATGAATTTGCTTCAGTCAGTGATGTGACGTTGAGCAAGAATGGTAATTTGCAACTAAATATTACAAGTTCCAATGATGGGCCAAGAAAAAGACAGGGTAGCTCTGCTTCTACCTCACCCGTTACTACACCCAGAATTTTACCAGATGTTGACTATAACAATGGTGGGGATGGTAATGGAGAAAGGTTTTATGGGAAAGGCAAAAAGAAGAAGTCGCCATTGAAGGTTAAAACAAAGTTAAGAGAAAAGGAGTCTAAGTCAGCGGGTTTATCTTCAAACTCGTCTCCCAAGGTTAGTTGTTGTAGAGAAAAACTCTTTTAGTTTTCCTCCGCGCCTTTTATTTATCACCTTCATGTATTTAACCCTTTCATTAAATATCAGATCATATCGGATTTATTGGTCTAACTGTACTGTATGGATAAATATGCATAATGCACACGGCATTCTTCATGAAATTCTTCACTAAATAGAATGTATCCAACCAAACACTTTTTATACCTGATGCTGATAGTGTAAATATAGCCTTATATTGTGTGCAAAGGAAAATATTGTAAGGTGGTATAATGATTGCACAAGCACGGAATAGAAATACTTGCGCAGCAGACATGCACATGCACACACATGTATGTAATCAGGGAGCAATAATAATATCGTCAGTCATTTTAGTCATATTCATAAACATGTGGAGTTGATAAAAGCAAATATGCATCTAATTTAGAGCCAACGTATTGACACCAAAAGACGGCATTTTGATAGTTATATGGGCTAGAAAGAATAAGTAAGTGCTGTAGCTAACGTTAAACTTACTGGAGATTTCTCACAGACAGCTTAGGTTCATTTTTTGCTTACAATGTTACAATGCAACAGCATGTGTGTGTAGTGTTTAGTAGTAAAAATATGGTAGAAGTCTTTCGTTTTGGAACTGGATAAAGTTCAAGTGATCAGCAGCGATGAGTCCTTGAATGTATCAGATAATTGTTTGAGTCAGAAATGTGAATGTTTGATAATCGAATAGACCTTTGAAAAGAAAAAATCATATATGGGGTATGCATTTCCCATTGTATTGATTAAACTCAGCAAGTATTGACTGAAAGCTATAAAGCATAAGTGAAAAAAGTTTTAGATAATCGCTGCTCCGTGCTAATCATGTCAATTTTGTAGCTTATCTTCCCTTATCTAATATCTGTTATGGAATCGATTGAATGGATCCATGGATCGTGTTATGTTAACTTTCTCATTATCTTGCCGGTTTTAAATGTGCTCGCTGTCAGAAACCTGTCCGCAAATGTGAATACATAGTACGAAGGTGGGCAAAAGTAGGTTAATAGTAGTAGTCTCTCCTGAAGAAGACAAACGTGTTTGTCGAAAGCTCGAGTGAATTATAAATAAATATTTAAAACTACATTCATCAAGCCCTAAAGAATTACTAAATTAGTAGTATATGATTAAATTAAGTTAGAACTCCACATAGCAGCATAGGCTGCTGATAAATTTCAAGAAGCATGATGCATACACTCATACACCCTTCGAGACAAAATTTCCTTCAAAATTCCTATAAAGTTTTGAAATGTATTTTGAGTGTTATGTATGGGTTTAGAGAGAAAGTACATCGCCAGAAACCGTTCCTGACATCATTGTCGAGAAGTTCAATGATGATCATGATGATAATGGTGATGACATCGAAGACCCTCGAATCGGCTCTTGGGGGTGGTGCCGACTCCATAGTCCGTCAACGTCGGCAATAAGTGGCTTGGTAATGACAGTTACCTAGATTAGGACTTTTTTTGCAACGTCTAACATCTTAATACATGTATAAAATAAATAATATCATGCAATTTCGCAAGCTATGTGCTGGCTAAACGAAACAACGCGTTTTGGATTTCCAATATATAAATTAAACTACTCTGGCTTATTAATATTAATACTATCTGCACTGGTTTTAAGGATTGTTTAAAAATGACATAAAATGTCCAATGCTAATACATTCCTTGAAACTATATGAGTACTTCCATTAGAAACAGTTTGCCCCAATAGACTAATCCACGTAATAAAAATGAAACCGTTTAACCCAGCACGACGAGTGTGATTTGTATGATGGGATGCACAGATGAAGATGGGGATGTAGCTAGTAAGTAAATTTATACAATTAATGTAACATTACTCAAACTAATGAACATCGGACAAATACATATACGTATGCGTTTCTATGTATGTATCATTTGCTTTTCCTTTCACTGTTCTGTTAATCAAAATCGAATAGATGGAAAGTGCTTTGTGAATAGTGAATATAAGCTGGAATGTCAAATCAAGTATTGATAATTTGAGTGCTTTGTCGTGACTGAGCTTATCGAATAAAATAACTACGCTGATAGCTTTCCAAGTACTCAAAAGAAAACCGCAATTTATTCCAAATTTACACAATTTAAAATGTATGCCTTATCGGGAATATTTTATCCTAATATTTAGTTGATAATTGTGGTAATATTCTTGCTTATCCCTAATTTTAGAACTTAATATAATTTTTAAGCGTTACAGATTATATTCCACTCTCTCTCTCAACTCTCTAGATACTGCTCGTACGACAGACAATGTTCTCGCCACGAGTGCTACTCTAACAGTGACCAAGACAAGAACAAACTTGTTCAACTCACACACATTACACGGCATGACAAAATTACAAATATAACCGCTAAAAATTATACACATAGAGTAAAGTAAAAAACACTTCCATTTCTCACA
>JAHZNA010005035.1:0-15130 GCA_027743935.1 Sinodicranocentrus sp. ZH6 | reverse complement strand
TGTTAGGTTAATGTTTGATATGAGACTATCGTTTTATGATATGTTGTTGTATTAGATTGTTAGGTTAATGTTTGATATGAGATTTAAAGAAGACTTATTTGCGAGCTCAACTTAGTCTTACCAGATTTATTAACCATCATCCTGGTGAAATTTATTCGCAATTAGATTTAAGCTTTACAAGGCCTAGTCAACTTCTTGCAATATATTCTGACATGGAAGAAGCTAATTTATCCTTGATTCAGCACTCTCAAGCTTCGGAAGAGTTATTGGAAAAAGTTCAGCATGAAATTGCAAAGACTAGGGTAAGGGGTTTCTTATTATGCATTTCATACATTTGTTGAACGTTAGAAAGAAAGTTTCCCAGATTTAATCTTTTGGCTAATTAGAAACAATTAAACCACAGAGGAAAACTTTTACGGGATGAAATATCCGCAATGCAAGGAAATATTGAAATGGATGAAGAACGAGCAAAAGCTCTTGGCATGCTTTTCGAGTACGGCACCTTTATTACGAATTTGCTACATATATATGTCATCAAGCCCTCCAAATCTTTTATAAATAATTGCAATTGTTAAAAGATTGTATTTTTATTTCATAGAATGTTTACTGGTGGTAATTACGATGTTCGAAAGCAGCAAAAACTTTATAGGATTTTGAAACAGCATATTGTCAAAGTTTATCAAGCTGCTGTTGGTAAGGTTGAATATCTTAAAATTCTATTGAAATTCACATGAACTAGACCAAAAACGAATTTGGTATTGTTTCAATAAATAAGGCACTGTGGACCATCACCTCAACCCCAACATGATGTTGACTTCTGTGGAGAAGAATTTCGAAGATCTAATGAAAGAAATTCAAGCAATGCCGATTGAAATCGTTCTTCAGATTTCTCGGGCATGAAATAAATACCTAAATAAAATATTTCGAGTAGCATTTGAATCTGGGCTTTAACATATAAAATCCCTTCCAATATTATGTAGGAGTTGGATAAGGAACGAAGAGAAATGGAACGTGTCGAGCAAATCAATAAAAAGAAGGAATTGTATGAAGAAAGAAAGTCACGATCTGCTGCTCGCGCAGAAGCTCCAGTTCGCCAAAAGGTATTTTAAAAAAATGATGTATGTTTCTAAAGTTCGGCAAAATTACTCTTTACAAATATGCTCTATTTAAAACTGCAGAAAGGACGACCCCTTCTTGCTCGCTCCCGACCTCCGAAAACAATCATCAAACTTTCTCAAGCAGAACTGGAAAAGAAGGCGGAGGAGGATGAATTTAATTACTTTTTTGGTCCTTGAGTGATAAAATTGTTTGTTGTAGTTTACACAATAGAAATATGTTGTACAATCATGCTTATTTATTTGCCGCAAATATCAGGACACGATTAAAATGATTTTGAACAAAAAATTGCACAGTTTCACTTTACGTACTTTCTGACGAAAATTCCTTTTTAGATGTATCCTTCTTAATTCCCCTTGCCGTCCTCCGCATTCGATACGAGATGGGGACTGCTTTAGAGAAAATCATATCTTCAGCTTCCTTCTTCCTATCTTCAGCGCATTTGCGTCGGTTTGGATGGCACATCGCAAACTATTGTTTAGGCATATATGAATACAATGCAAATAGGTTTCCCACCGGTACCGTATTCTCAAAAATAATGATTGTTTGATAACGCACCTCAGTTTCATAAATTTTCCCCACCAAACAGTGTATATAAGATTTTCTCGGGTAGTCCATTATTGGTTCATTTTCTTCTGCAAATCTTCGATGAGGTTCAAAAATACTTTCCCGAAATCCTAAAAGGTCAATTGGTGGATCTTGGGAAAAAGCCGACTATGGAATAAATTAAAGACTTGTAAGATTAATTGGCCAACTTTCCAAGTTTAATTATGTAAAGTTCAATTGTGTGCAACAAAGAGACTACCATTATTTCTGGATTGCAAGTAAAAGCCCTAACACCATTGCTTTTCATTGGTTCCCTTAAAATATATGCACCAGGCGCTCCAAAATTCCTTGCACAACTTAATATCCCATTATCAGCAACTTGATTCTGAAAGTTTGGAAATAAACAGTTACAATTTTCAAACCAATACACCAGATTAAAACCTGATTTATTTACCCTACCGGGTTATTTCTATTTTCATAAAACAAATCCTGGTAGCACTGCTTGCAATGGGTTTCGTTAAAGTCTTCATCCACTTCTTGCAGATATTCTGCAGCACGGTCACAATAAACCCATCCTGTGCGAGCTACCAACCATCTGAAATTTTAGTGTCAAAGTTATAATAGGTTATATTACAAATTGGACTCTCTTACAACGGTATTGACATGACATAAACAAAAATGCACGGATCTTACAAACTTAAAGCATCTTCATCCCCTGGAAGTTTCGCCCGCTGTGAGAAATTAGCAGCAGACGATGAAGCAACACTCACACTTGTCGCCCACAGAAAAATTGATAAACATGTGCTAATTCGTATCTGCATTCTTGAATTTCGATTCTCTCAATCACAGAAGAAAAAAAGTAGTTAAAAAGCAGTGTGGGATTCCACTGGTGAGCAATTTTTTGAAGTTTTTAAGTGCTAAAAAATAACAATACAGCAGAGGACAATGGTAACATTCTTATTCATGCAATGCAGGAACTGCCAACTGCGAATGCTTGAGAACGAGAACGAGCAACCAGGATCCTAGCAAATGAGTAGAGCATGACGGGGATTTCCTTTTTAATTGGATTGAAGTATTAGCCTTATCGGTTTATTCATCAAATCCAATCGTGCACTGGAACAAACGAACAAGGAAAGTAGGAGGAGAATGAAATGAAACTTCTACCAGGTGATTATCCTGTAATGCAAAAAATAGCTTGCAATCAGAAATCATAATCAACTCTAGTAGTTCTCAAAAAATCACAGAGTAACATGAGATTTGTTAAGTTCATCCAGTACAAAAGTACAACTTACGCAAATAAAGGGTTGGTTCATGAAGCGTAACATAAAGAAGAGATAGAATACATATATAACGCTATAGTGGAGGGAGACTTTGCGAGTAATAGGATGCGAAATGAGGTGAATGAGGTGATATCATGATTTGATATTTTCTTAGTTTTGGAAAAAAAACAATATACCTAGGAAAACAATTAATTTACTGACGTAGATTTAGGAAAAAGTACCTTATAGTATATAATTCCAGTTTTTGAACATGACGTAAGTCTATGAGTAAAATATGGCCACTGTGATCGTTACATTTACATATATTTATAGATATACTTATTTAATGTATTTTATTTTTTATATTCATGATATCTCTGGATAAGGTGTCTTACAAGGAATTAAAAATAAATACGATATATCGGTGGATTTATAACTTTATATATGTAATTTTAAAGATCTCCGTCTTTTTATGTCGCAGTCACAACCTTTTTTTCTCCTTGAGGATAGAAACTGACCTGAAGAATCTATATTCGCAATATAACCTGTCTGCTGAAAAGTAAAGGATTTTCTATATTAATTATATTCTCTTAGACGTCACAGCAGCATACTCGCTCCCTGCCATGTTTCGGCACACCACAGTAAATTCATTTATCGCGTCTTGTACAATACGCTTGTTGATTCTTTCCCTAAAAACGAAAACAGGAAGATAAAAATGGAGTTTAATCGGAATGCATCGCTGCAAGATGAAATAGTAGTGAAATAGATGAGGAATATGAGGCACACTTACTTTGTAACTTTTATATAGAAGTGTTGCTTCGAATCCGGAGTCGCATGTACGGAAGGAAACCCGTCGATAGCTAACACATCTGATAACCATAGTCTCCATTCAGCAGGAAATACTTTATTCAGGGCGAGTAAAAGTTCGGAAAAGTTTGTACAGTTGGAACGGGGGATTACATGACCTGTACAAAACATTGAGTGGAAGAGTTGTAGCGACTAGTTGTGAATTTTAATAATTCTTAACAATGATAAAATGAATAGCATCCAGTCATACCTATTGCGAGTATAATTTGGCGAACAAGAGCTGCTCCGTTTGCTTTAAAATATTCTACTAATGGTGGCTGTAATTCTGAACTCTTTTGGAGAACTATTGTTAGTAGAAATATGGCTGCTTTTAAAACTGAAGATTCCATACTAGTCAACGCTACAGATGCTAAAGGAGCAGAACAAAAGTTTATTTATAGTAAGCTTAAATAGCCACGAAAAGTACTTTATGAGAATGATCATGATATATCTTACAAAATTGGAGGATCGAATCCAGCCTTATTCCAGCGGAATTTACCATATTCACGTTAGTTTTTATTAACTGAGCAATGAGTTGAAGGTATGATTCCGTAAAATCTGGATCCCGTTCCTTTACACGATCGGCAACAAGTTGATGAATTTCTGCAAGAAACCGGCACTGAGTGGCTAACTCTTCTTTTCCAAGCATTAAAATGGTCTGGAGGGGAAATGAAAACAAATAAGCGTTTAATTAGAATTTATTAGAAGACTGCATACATTTTTAAAAACCTGATCTAATTAGCACGTAAAGTATGCACATACCTGTCTTGCAAGAGATGTGGCACACATAAGCGGATTGAGACGGAACGAGATGATCACAAGCTGCATAGAGTAATGCATCACAGTAGGACTTGAGGAATGGATTGTGGCTAAGGTATGTTTTGGAATGGAAAATAGGGCTTCCATCACATCTTCATCTTTTGCCCATTTCTCTGCAACAGGGACTAGAGAAGGAAGAATCTGTTCTACGACTGGGATCAGAGGCTGAGCTCGATTCTGAGAGGGGGAGTGACTAGAATTATTATTATTATTGGAATTCGACGCCATATCCTCAGAAATTTCTTCCTCGTCATCGTCATCATCAGAAGTGGAACCGTCGAGGGATGCACATAAGGTGCTAAATATATTTAGAATTCCAAGCAAACTATGCTTGATATCAGTTTGCGCCTACACAAAACAATGTATATATAAAACAGCTACATTTATTATTATATTACTTTTAAAGTAAAAAAATCACTCACATCTTGACCAGCCAAATTCTGTAACTGTGTCAAACAAGGGGCGAAAATTTCATTGACTGCTGTTATAATTTGATCGTTAGGTAGAAATGGCAAGAATCTTCCTATGCAGTAAACTATTCTTATACTGTCATTTGGACTCATACGACCACTTTCAAGAGCTTGCTGTAATATCCAATTTAAACCATGGGAAATCAATTTATATATTACAACATTTTTAACAGACTTGCTGACCGCGTCGCGTTTTGAAGAGGCTCTTACCTTACAAAATGAGAGAATATTGGGTGTGAATGGAGCTAAACTTCGAGAACAGTCACGGCTTAATGTTTTCAAAGCCAACGCGGCTGAAGTCATCACTTCTTGCTGAAAGAGTCCCTCCAGAATGAAGCCTATAATGCTCTTCAAAACTGCATCGTACAAATGTATCATCCCACTGCATGAACCTATGATAAGTAATGAAAGCGGAAATTATGCAAAGTAATTTGATATACCGTATACATTTTAATCCAAAATTAACTGAGATTTTACTTACTGATACATTCAATAGCTGCTTGAAATAACTTTGGATTTCCACCTACACCTCGGTTAAACTTTAAAACACGCTCTATTACGGAAAATACCCTTTTCATAGGTTCCACAACGACAGGATCTGTTTCATCAGAGATATTTTCTGCGACAGCTCTAATCCCCATCATCAGACTTTCTAGTTCTGGCCAGAGAACACTCATTTTACTTGGCTCCTATTCAATTTAATTTTACATGTACATGAAAATTAAAATGTTTCAAAAAAGTTGGAGTTTTAGAAGTTGACAAAAACTCACACTTTCTGCAGCTTGCAAATCTACATCTGCCCAGTCTACCACTTCATTCAACATGGTCCACCCTCTCAACTCAAAGCAGTAAGAAATACAATCACATACATCTTGTCGATAAATTCTGAACTGTTCCTTTTCCTCTGAGTTCCACTCCGCAATATCTGGTGGATATTGAGCTTTACGTATGAGTATTTTTGCTAGAGATTTATACACTTCTTCAAAAACTTGCATTATCCTCACATATTTTAGTCTTTCGGATTGAAGATTTTGAATATCCTCCTGTAATAATATTAAGCACAGCAATATGTAATGCATAACTTCACGCACACAAGATCAGGAATTCTATAGCCAACGAATTTTGACAAAACGGAACGTACCACAAATGAATACCAAACGGAAATCGTAATACTGCTCACTAATTCGTCCACTGGATATATACCAGGGCTACCAGTACACTTGAGTAAAATATTAATCAGTGCTAGACAATTTTCTCTGTTTCGAGCGTTGCCTTTGTTGTATGTACTTTCTGGATCGCAAACATCCACAACAAGTTTCGAATGACAGTCTGCTAGTGCTACAAACATACCATAAAAGGAAGTTGCCAGTTCCTATAAAAAAACATTAAACAGGATATTATAACTCTCCCAAAAACGCATAAAAATACAAATTACTTACAGTATCCTCTCTTTGGATGACAATATCTAGTGACGCTTGCAATGGTAGAATTTTCTCCATTATATTCAAAATTACGGTAGGAAACTGGTGAGCATTTGGATCGCTAATGATTCCACTTAATATTTCTAAAGTTAGTTCAGTCAACTTATCGTTTTGAGTATTTACGGCGGAAGCACAGTAAACAACCAAGATATCGATAAACTGGGATAAATCCGGCCATTCACAAATGCATATCATCTTCATCCAGGAATTCATCGCTTTCAATGCTTCCACCACTACGTCCATATTCTGCTGAGTTTTCACCACATTGAATAGCCAAGAAAACACTGAAAAAAGATACTCGTGATGTTATAAACTTTCAAGAATAATAATAGAAACGATATTATTTTTTCTTCTGAAACTGACTTGTTTGGCCTTTCCCTTGGAGTTCTCTGTATGCCTGCCCCTTTCTCGCAGAATGCTGCCATTGTGACTGAGCTTGTTCTGGAACGAATCCAAAGATCTGCACCAAAAGCTTGAATACATTTTCCTCTGGAACGCCCGGAAAGTTTTGAGGGGAAAATATAGTCGATATATCTTCCAAGGGATTCGCCCATGTTGCCCCTATAGTGTTTGTTACGAATGCTCCCAGCTAAAATAACAAAACATATCCACAAAATTATATTATCAGTCTTAGTCTTAGTCTTATGTCATTATCCCGTTAAATATCAATTCCACTACCGTTAGTCCAAGGCGAGTCAGCACAACCTCAGGACCAGCAATATATTTGGCTACGGTGGCAATCAATCTTTCCTTCAAAGCCGGTAATTCCGCTTCAGGAATTTCATTCAGACACCTAAGGACCTTGTGGTGTATCATATTAGCAGATACAAACTGAACCTGGGGATTTTTCGAAGGGTCCAGTAACGGCCAAACAACTTGCCACGCCTCCCTCGATGACTGACAACCTTTCAGCCACTCGTGACATTCTCGGTTTACTTTTCCAGGGTTTTTGTAAAACTCTGTAACAGCAGCTTCAACATTTTCTGATGTGAATTCCATTTTGAAAACTTTATCTCGTTCTTTATACTTTACGGAAGATAAACAACAAAACACTTTTAACTTTTTAGTTCACTTGCTCGCGTATAGCTATTAATGGAAACTGTTCATGTACTGTACAAAAACGCTTTCTTAAAAATATAAATGAAAAATGGACGTTGTTATATTGCTTGATTAGATGACTTCAATTAAAAAATTGCACGTACACAATCAGTCATATATAATATGAAGTTCCTTCAGATCAAGAGTCGACTTAGAATATGAAACGGTATGATATCTAGAAATCTTGTGAATAAACTACGTTTCTAATTTTACATTTGGCCGGGTAGAACATGACGCCCATCAGACTCACTTTTTATTTTTCATCTTATTTTATCTTAAGTCCATCTTATCATGTATAACGTTAAGCTTCTTATAAATTCATTCAAAGGACGACGAGGATTTTAAGGTTCAAAATATTCCTAATTCTCTCATCCAATTTGGCAGTCAATTCCACATACAATGTATATCACAATCAACAACATATTTCTATAAATACAGCCGTCATCAAGTAGCTTTTCTCTGCAAAAATAGTTCGATGTAATCAGTCAGTCATTTAAATATCAATATCCTTTTCCGGGTCTTCAATCTTAAATACAAAGTCACAGTAAAATACCCTCTTTTATAATAATCAAGAGTCACAAACTATTTCACAAATACATACTGCAGCGACACCACAAACCTTAACTAAACAAGATAAGCGAATATAAGCGATTCTTTGTTAAAATATTAAAATCATTGTGGTGTATTTCCTTTCTTAAAAATATCCTCCTCCTAAAAACACTTTAAACACAAAAGAGTACCCAAAATACATACCAAAACATTTACAATTGTTACACACATGATTTCTCACAAGAGGTAGGAGAAGATACATAAACTAAGGATATTGGAGTCGGGGATACAGAGATACAAGAAAACAGAAATATTGAAGCTTCGCTGATTTCCAAACAGGGGCTAGGTGAGTAGTGTACAATGATATTCTCGTTTTCTTTCGACCTGTGTGGTGTGGTATCTCCAGATTAGAGATAAGGCAACACTTGTTACATTTGACTCGCTCGATTATAGCATACAAAGGAATCTAATTATCCGGATTAATGTCATTGTTAACAATTCAAGATATTAGAAACTAGTCCATAAATGAGTCGTTGTGAGAAATAGATAAGAAAAGGACAATTAGAAATGTCAGAATTATTAATGAGATTTTTTTGAAATCTCGTTAAAATAATATGTTTTGTTGTTAAAATTACATGGTCTTTTTCATCAGTTAGTCCTTAATTACGAAACAGATACAGCGGATTACACCGCTTATTCGGTCTTGTTTGTAGGAATGGCGATAATTTGGATTTAAAGTGGGAGCGCACGAGGAAGGTGCTCCTGTCAGCTCGAGAATTGGTTTTGGATCGGAATCCGCGTCACTAAAGTGGAATGTGATGAGATCCCCTTTGTCTTGAATTAAGACGACAGCTTGGGGAAGAGGAAATACTCCAAATTGAGTGACTTCACCCTTTATAAAATAACATACCTAGTGAGAGTCATTTGAGGAGAATTAGTTTAGTCAGTTAGTCAGAGAACAAACATTTGGTGACTTACATCAACCCAAACTGTGAGTTTGTAAGGTTGCGAACGTTTAATTTGAAAGGGGTGTGATAAGTCAATCATAAAATTATCTCTAGTTATCACGGTAGCATTTTGAGGTGGGCATCTCCAGTGATGCTTGGTGTAGTCACCTTCCACGTGAATTTTGATAGTATATGCAGTCAATGGAGTGCCATTCGCACAGCGATCACTTTTTGCAGGGCCGAAGAAGCCGATGCTTGTCAAGTAAATGTCGTGGCTTACTAGAAATCTATTAACAAACAATATATGTTCAGAAGAACATAACAATTTTGAAGAATTGTACAGTTTATTTTAAAGTTGCAATTGGATTAATTAAATTGACATACCGAATACTTTCTTGAATCACATTTGATGCTCCAGCAATTTTTCTAAATCCTATCTGGACATTGTTATAAATTGGCACTGCAAACTGAAGTTTGCTCATGCGAGGTCTATCAACAAAATTGTATGGAGTCAAAGAGTTCCTGAAAATATACCAAAATCGCTTCTTGATTTCCCTTGAGTGTAACGGTATATTTAGATAATATTATTTCTTAGGAAGTACCAGTAACCAGGATGAGTCTTGTGTCGTTCCATAATGCCTTCAACATCTTTTGCAGATAATAATCTTGAAGGAATGACTTCAGTCCGGAATTCTTTAGGTGTCATTTGAGCGTACCGCACATGTCGAAAAAGTAGTCCAGCAACCCTCCCGAAAAATTCTTTTCTATCAGGGGGATAACCCAAGCGCTTGCACTGTGCCGTAACCCAACTATGAAAATAGCGATAGCGCACATCAAAATGAAACCCTAATAGTATAACCAACAATAACTTTCAAACTTACTCCTTGAGGCGTTTGAAGAGAGTTATTTCCACAATTGGGAAGTCATCACATGATATTATAATAGATAGCGTGATGCAATCTAGCTTGAGAAAACTCTCATGTTCTAAAAAGGAGTTTCCCATTCTATAATTTAATATAAAACTGATGATCAAAACTGTAAAAATTTCAAATTAAAATACATCAAAAATATTCATCACATCACCTGAGGAAATAATTATATGCAGCAATTCGTAAATCATCAATTTCATGTCTAGCCGCTAGATGATACATTTCAACACAATTTTCTAAAGTCAGATTCTGCTTCACAAGAGGACAAACATGTGCAAGCAATTTTGACACCTCGAACTTCACACAAATCTTCATCAATTCATCATAATTAGGCAAATCACTAGCTTTGAACGCTTCTGTCTGTAAATACTAAATTAATTTTAAAAAATCATAACCGGACACATGACTCATAAGTTGCATGCATTTGAAGGAAATTGAGAACAATTGCTTAACTTACATGCAAAAATACTTTGAAAGCTTTTGCTGTCCATTCAGGCAATTTCACTTCCTGGTGACCCGTTTCACCAGCAAGGAGCCCCTTGAGCACAGCAGATTTACGCATGAGAATTTGCTTATCTTTAACCTCCACCCGTTCCCCGACATCTCCCAATATAAAAAATACAATGTTCGGATTCCTCTCCTCTTTCCCAGGAGGTGTTGGAGTTCTGCTGGAACCTGAAGTCTGATATGGTTCAGATTCATTACTACAATAATCCGAATCCAGGTCTGCCTTCATTGTGTTCTTCTACATAAATTGTATGACTATTTTTAGATATATAAAACAATCGGTGGCCTTAAAGCTGTCAGTTAAACGAGGAAACAAAACAGCAAGAAATAAAGCGATGAAATGAATTTCGCTGTTATCAAATCTCATTTGCATAACCCCAAGCTTTACATAAATGCATTTATTTAACATTTTTTCCAAACATACAAAACATCTTGTGAAAATTTGCAAGTGCAGAAAATACAAATCTCAAAGCTTCCTTCATCCTTTGCTCATATACATCGTCCATCATCATCTTTTTAAAAGTTCTACAAAATTCTATTTTTACAGCAATAAAGCGCTGACAAAGATTGAAGCCTGGAAAAAGCGTAAGATCGACACAGGTAGAGGTTGAAGATGCAATTTCATCAATTCCAACAACTTCCTTTTGCCTTGACTTACTTTCGATTTACGTAGCACTTGCACGTGTATACTTACGTGTACCGTACCTCTCGTATAATCTAGGAGCTTAAGATGATATATGGTATGCTTGGAGAAAACATGAAGACATTCAACATAGTCGACAAATCGATGGCACTTGATAATTTCCTAAATTTATAGATACGTATATCTTCTCCACATTTTCTTTTACACATCTATGAATCATATCCAACCAAACTCCAAAGGTGGAAAGTATTTGATGGAGAGAAAGGAAGGAGCATGCATGGTGAAATGGGAATTTAACCTTGTACCGCTGAAGCTAACTCCATCCATCCGTCTCTCTTTCTTTCTCTCTCTCTTGCGAAAAGTGGAAGGGCATGTGGAGAAAATCAATATCTGCCAGAGGGAAAAAGACTTCCTTTTAGAGGACAACATTTATTCTTATTCATTTGTAGAGGATAGCATACACTATCATATTATACCAAATAAATATTTGAAGAATGAATTTAAATTAAGATAAACTAATTGACGAAGCGAAACATTCACAATGTTATCTGAGCCACACTATAGAATTGAGAGTTTCTCTTGTAGCCACCATCCGATTGGTGGAGGTGGCAAAGAAACTCAATTCGAAAATACGTCACCAGTATCAGACGTGGACTTTAGTGGTTCTATGAATCCTCTATTTTTGGATGTTGTAAGTACTTTGTCGATAAATGAAGGGGATAAAAGTGGTTTAAAAGATATAGCATATTTTTTGTTTATTTGCAGGTGCTCGACAATATTTTCCAGTATTTCGACCTTCAAGATTTAATCGCTTGTCGACTGGTCTGCAAAACATGGTGTAACAACTCCACGCTAAAGGGTACACTTAGGGAAAAGTCAGCAGTTAGTTTGAAAAGCATCTACATTCATACCTGCACTCGAGCTGAAGAAATTCCAAAATTGTTCCAGTTAACAGGACCACTCTACTCTCGCTACTACTTTCAACACTATAGTTATCAGCTTCCGTTGTCGAAAAATGTATTCAATTTTCTTGGGCAGTCAATGGAAATATTAAAGTTGCACTTGAGCCACGAGCAATTGAATATTCATCAATTTCGGGAAATTCTATATGAAAAAGCGACCAACATCAAGGAACTGAATATTTACGGGTTATCTCATGAGCAAATCTTTCTCCACAAGATATTCCCAAATTTATCTCCAGAAGAACGACCAAAGCTAGAAAAACTTAACAAGTTGGAACTGCAAGAGATACGAACGCCGATTGTGGATTTTATGACAGAATTCTTGGGGACGCTGCCCAGTCTTCATGAAATAGTGATGAAAACTGATGTCTGCAGTGATTGGTCGGCACAGTCTGGAATGTGGAGGCAAAATTCTGCCATTGGAACTTCAGTCATTTCTGGACTTCTTCGCTCTGGAACTTACAGAACGTTGAAGGTTTTAAAAATGGGGAAAGTCTTACAGAGTCATTTAGACGCTTTACTAGAAATGGGAGAGAATGGGCTTCAACTCGAAGTTCTCGAGATCCACTCCCCTCAAAAAGAATGTGAGGAAAGTTTTACGAAATTTTTGAACACTCAACGTTACAGTCTCCGTGGGCTTATCCTGTTCGAGCAGCGAAGTATGGATAGATACATGAGAAGAGGGGCTTCAAGAAACAATCCTGTTTTTTTATTGAAGCTTCCAGCTTGCATGCCCGTTCTGGAATTACTCCAGTTGAGTAAATACCACAAAACAAGGGTTGTCCCGATGCACCAAGTTAACTATGCGAAGCAATGCCCAAAACTGAAAAGATTAGTATTTCCTGGACATGAAGGATTCTATGGAACTTCAGCCCCTTATCTGGATACGCCACCGACGTACACAGTTTCGGAAATTATTTTAAACGATAGAATTTCCGATCCTAATTGTATCACAGTGATGGCAAAGTCTTTCGCTAACTTAACCAAGTTGGGAATCCGCAACCCAAAAAGGGGAGTTTTGAGCGAGGTCTGGTCCTCATGTGTGAAAATTCAAGAGTTAACATTGGAGCTGGACAGTGATGAATCAATGGATGAAGCGATGATTGGACTGGCGCAAAAGTACCTGGATGCTTGGACTCGGTGGACGGCGATAAATAACAAGGAATGGTATCCCACTAATGAGGATAAAATTAAAAAGAGTCTACTCAGCTTGACTGGTACGTATAGAATTTTTTATAATTAAAAATATTTTATCAGTCTTGTAAAATAACTGATTTTTCACTGAAAATTGTTGTCTAGATTTGAAAGTATTAAAGTTGATCGTGGAACATGAGGACGATTCAGATAGACAAGTTTTGAGTGACGTCACAGGATACTTGACTCTAAGAAGGATGACTTATCTCCGCCATTTGGAGCTGTATACTTCACACTGGTTGACAGGATTGAATCCTTGTCTTTTCGTAAGTCACGTGATGATAATTTAAAAATGCCCGTTTGTGTGAGACTTTTAACTTTCTAAAAACATATTTACATATCCAGTTGAGCGAAAGGTGCCAACAGGTGCTTCGACGAGATTTGGAGGATACAGTAATTCGTTTCATTCCGAACCCAAAGCAGGCCAAAGAAAGGGGAAAAGAATGTGACGCCATTGGATGAAGATTAGCAAAGAAGTGAAAGGGATGCCGTCTAAATCGAAATCATTTTATGGTCGCAATAATGGGTTCTCTGCAAATAAAATTGAAAAACGTACCTCAACACGGTTGCGAACTTCTAAATTAGTAAATAAAGAAGTACACACTATGCAAGATTTTAAACTGAAAAATGCATTCACGCTACCGAAAAAAGTATTTCTGCAAGAGCTTTTCCACGAGGTTTAAAGTTTAGTACCGCTTAAAGTAGCTCTGTAAATATTGCAAATTTAAGTTGAAACAATAAAGTATAGGCTTGTAGTTTAATTAAAATAATGATATGCTAATACTGTATCATTAATTTATTTGTTAAATTAAAAATAAAATTTGGAATAGCAGATCAATTCCAAACAGATAGAAGTATGTCGTGTAACAATCATCTTCAAACTCTTTAAAATGTATGATTTTTTGTATTAATTTGATTTTTCCATATTTGAAAAATAAATTTCACATCTAGAAAATGAGTGTAAGTAAGGTATAACCAGTTACTGAATGCAAACCCCCTTGTTTGTCACACGTCACTATCCACGTAGAAAATGTTTTACAGGTGAAAAGTTGGAACTTGATTAACTAATTGTTGCCAAACATTCTGTAAGTTCGGTACGATACCTCTAGTTGTGATTTACCTGTCAAACTCTCAAGTGCTCCTGGCTCCAACCACGAACTCAAAATCTAATATAAAAATTGCATTCGGTCATTATCCATTCATCATTCCAATCTTAACTCAAGTGTGAGTTGATAATAAGCATGGTTGAAAACGTGAATTGATGAAAGGTTATCATTAAAAAAACATTATAGTTCATTGCATAATAAGTGACTTGTAAACAGTATACGTTCACGCAATTTCGATCGGCGTGGGTCTTTCCGTCTTTAATCCCCTTTCCCATAACATTCTTTCAAGGGAAATTAAGCTATTACCAATGTTGTAAACAGGAAATTTGGATATAATACATACTTCATACACACTACTTCCTCCGGTGTCTGGTGGAAGGATACAATTGATTAACTATCTCTCTTATCATACTTATGTTATAACTTTTAGTAAAGACGACAGATAAGTATCAACCTGCAAGTCTAGTTATATCAAAGTAATCATGGTATATAAAAATCAATAGATAACAAATTCGATATAAGCTTTAAAGTCAGTGGAAAGCACAAAGGCAAAGATGTCATCCACTTCGAACGTTCGAAAAGAATCGACCTTTTTTTGACACCCCCCTCCCCTGATGTCACGCCCATTTAACATTGTAGGATAGGGGAAGTTGACGTT
>JAHZNA010005034.1:0-27918 GCA_027743935.1 Sinodicranocentrus sp. ZH6 | reverse complement strand
TAAGCAAAATCCAACCTTGCATACATACTCAACACTCAACCACCTACCGGGTACATCTTGCTTTTATATATATGATTATGTGAATCCCCCTCACAATCAAATTTGTGCTTAATACACACACGCACCACAATATCCCAAACTGGTATACCCATTGTAAAAAAATCTACGCAAGGGTGGAAGTAAACAAGGGACGGAAGGGAGGAAGCTGGCATTATAATAGATGCAGGGAGCAATCGATGCATACAATTTCCTTCATTCACTCTCTGGCTGGAGTAGAAATTGTAGCATTTTGAGGGTTTGTTCGTTCTATTATAGAGAAAAAAACAACTTCCTTCCGAGCAAAAACCTTCCAGTTTCGTCTACATCTCTTCCCTTTTATCCTATAGGCTAGCTATCATTCTCGATTTCTATTCTTCCCATCATCTTCCGTGCCTCGGCTATTCTGTTTCCTCTTCCAATTTACAGACTTACTAAAAGAGACTCGCCGTGTCGCTATATAAATTTCATTCAGAGCGAAACGCATGTCATCCTTCAAAATCATTTCAGCATAGCGTGCAACGCATTTTGTGTGTGAATGTAGCCATCATCCATCCTCAACCATTATTTCCTGCCCTGTTCTCTCTGATGGAGGTGTAATAATTTGTAAACTGGAAAATGTATATGCATATGGATATCTTAATGACTCGCATTCCTACACCTTGCTAAACATAATACATATTACTCTATCTTGTCTATCCAAATCCAAATGGACATTACTTATTAGGCAACCCTCGCATCTGTCTATTTGTTAATTAGCCAATGATCCAATCAACTTGAAACATTGTATTCGATTAGTCAATAAAAATGGCAGTGGATAATTACACTCACACATGATAAGCACATACATCACTTACCAACTGATTAACGACATCCTTTTCGATGACTTGCTATAGACTTGTGCCATAATGTGCATCTTTTGTCTATAGCGGAGTGAGCCAATCCAAAACTGTTTATTGGTGTTTGCATGCCAATTCCAAATAAGGGAGAGCACTAATGAGTTTCGCTAATGATATCGAGATATACTTTATTGGCAGGGGAAAGACAGAGAGAGGATATACATCTCAACCAAAAACAAGGGATGAAGACAGGATGAAAGATTAATTATCCTTGGACTAAGGGAGGATGCTCAGGTGTGCTCAAACAAGAGACGCGAAACATATTGAGCAGTAAACACGTTAGGTTTTCTGTTGGCAACACAAACATGCATATTTTTCAACTCTGTAAAGTGTAAAAAAATCATAATAAATCCCACTGGTACATTTCCATTTGGAACCTCCCTTGAAAAAAACTCCAGACTCGAAAAAAAATATTGTAGTTTTATAACAAGTGTCGCTGGCAGAGCATTGCATACAAAAAATGTCATTGTCAATACGGCCATAGTTGTCCTCTCAAGTGCATTGTCTGTACGCGGCACTTTATTCTGCAATTCTTTCTCAAAACGTGTCACCCTAGGATTATCCTATAGAATATTATTATGCATACAATAATCTGCTTGAGACTCCCTCAAGGGCAGCATTACTTCAAAAGGTTTACCCTTTCACGGTACAACTTCTGTATTCAACCCTTATGCCAACACTTGAGTTAAAGAGAAAAAATCCCCATAAGTATATCCAACTTCAAACAAAGTAAATTCTGTATTCTTCCACATACCCTTTCAGTCTACCCTCATATCTAGACAAAAACGTGGATGCGCAGCATACACACAAGAGGACCAAAATGAAAGTCGAAATCGATGCGTCGCGTGCCGCATGCTTTCAATTCACTCTCTATTTTTTCTACACAGAGAAAGGAAGTATGAGCAGCTCAAAAAATAAAAAAATACAAATGCGTATATCCTTTTTTTATATGTACCGTAGAGCAAGAATAAAAGGGCAAAGTTCCATTTATGCATATGAGGTGGTGGTATATACAATGCAAACAACATTTCCCAGTTTTATGAGGGAAAAATGTGCGACAGAGGGAACACGGCTTATTTATTTCCTGATTTTTCTCTCTCCCTTTTCGTCGTCTTCCTATCCGTAAAGCGTTTATTGACGAGGAAGAAGAAAAAAACTGATGTCATAACTATAACACTTGGAGCTACACACATACTCATTTTCCAACAGAATGCATTATTGTTACGGGACATGAGGCTTTCTCCAGCAGCTAGAGTTGAGGGAGAGGTCATTTAAATGAAAATGAAAACAGAGCCAAGAAAAGTAAAAATACAAATCTTTTCCTCTCTGAAACAAAACTACATACCAAATTCATTTTCATGTTATCAAAAACTATAGAGGATTATGAGAAGTGGAGTAGAAATATAGTGTATTTTTTTCATCCATAATTTTTTGGCTTATCTTGCCTCATTCGTATTTTTTCCGGTTGTAGCAACCCCGCCGTATTCCTTTATAGTCATAAATTTTATCAAACTCAATCATAAACCTGGAGCTGGCCGTAGTCGCCATGCTCTAGAGGTTTTATGACGATGGGCAATTGGAATCGGTAGTAGCATTTACTATGATTATGGTCAACGAAACCATTCACTGAATACAACGAGTTCTCACTGAGCCAAGGAAGTTCCGCTCTAAAAATAAAAGCGGAGGATATGCGGTTGCTACATAAAGTCTACCACAGTTTGCAAGAGACTATTAGGAAGGGAGATGTAAAATGGAGTGGGAAATGGGGGAAAAGGCGTCCTATGCAGAGGGGTATCAAGCTTTATAAGAGAGAGGAATAAATAGTAGACTTTGGTTAGTAACACAATATGGATAAGAAGGAACATTAAGGCTCAAATGAGTTTTTCCTTTCATTTCATACTGTTTATATTGCTCGTCTCAAATGTATCCTCGAGGATAGGAAAATACAGTTATTTTTCATGAAGTGAAGGGAACAAGACTTGCTGGAACATTTAAGGTCATAGCTACAGCTCCTGGAGTAGTTGGATGAATAATTATCCTTTTCGTGGTACAACTTCTTTGCTTTAAGGATGGTAGGGAGTTTCTAGAAAATTAGTTTTTGATTTTTCCACCATTTCCCTTGCATCTTTTTAACCATGTCTTGCTCTCCATCCATCTTGAATTAATATATAGACTGACATTAGCCCTATGGTAAACAAGGATATAAATATCCCATCTTCGTATCCAATTTTCTCTGTCATGTTCTCAAACAGAACATTCAAGCTATATTTTCCGGGAAAAATATATCCCTTGAAAAAATATCTTTCTGACGGAACAACGCTTTCTCCAGAATTTCCAGCTTCTATAAAATTCAAACTTTACATTAAATCTTGTTGAAGAAAAGCTTGAGAAAGTATGTATCTCTGAGAAGTTGTTTGATAAGAAGCTTATTTTCCCCGCTTAATCCGACCACGTCAAGTTTGACACGTCTGGAGAAACACACACGTTAAGGGCTGCAGCATGCAATAATTGTGAAATGTACATTAGGCAAATGCATAATTCATCAGGTTTCTCGCATTTTCGTGGCTTTTGGGTTTTTCCACTTTGGCGGTTGGAAGTGGGGAAAAAAGTGGGCCAAACTGGACTACTTGTATGGTTGTGAGCTGTAAACTGGAAAGGGGCTTAAGCTGGAGAGGTAGAGGGAACTTGTGAAAGTCTAACCCGTACATAAAATATGCATCCATTTGATACCGAAAAAACACGTTCTCAATTCTATCCGGGCATCCTTTTCACAACAAAGTACGGTTTTTGGTTGTTTTCTCCATTCAAACCGATTTAGCTTGAGTGAATGAGCAAGTGTTTTTAATAATGAGTGCAACGACTTTCTCTAGCCAATGTAATGCACTCATTAGAAAAGCCTCTTATAGCATAACATCTCGTTACCATTATTACAGCAGAAGTAAGAGTAGCTTCATTAAATTAATTTACAATTGCTCTTCTCCTGCCTAATCCAGCATAATGGGGTAATTACTCCTGGGGCATTTTCATTTTCTCTGGAGATAAGTCACAAGCATACAGATGCTCATACGGAGGAGCAACCAAGCAAGAAATATTTCCGAGTAATTCAATGTTGTGTTGCAATGCAATATTTCACATGAAATACATGCATCTGCACTCTTCATACGCGGAAGCGCATACCGTGAACTGATGGGAGTTGTGGAATATCCTGGGAGAAAACAATAGAGAAAAAAATCCACTTGTCTCGGTTGCGTTTTTTACTCCATCCCTTTCCACCGATCATACAAGGAATACATGATAATTCCATATAATATTCACCACCATGAAATGATAGTCGTGTAGTGGTGGTATACCAAGGAGAATTGTATAACTCTGCTATGCTCTGCTACTTCCGGGATGTTCTTCACGACATGATAATATTCCATGATACCCATTCCAACATTTAGTTGGATGCCACTGTCATGATCCTTACAGTTTTCTAGAGTTCACTTGCATTTCCAAAGAAATGTATTTATTCCTCTTCTGGGTAAAAATCACTCCTGGAAAAGTAGAAAGCTTTCCAGACAACTTTCCAAGGCAAGTATTTTTTCGACGTTTTCTGTCTTGCAGGCAGTGAATGTATACGCTTCATCCATTTCTAACAAGGAAATCCCATCGGTTGCAAAGAAAAGCTTGAGGAAAATCCTCCTAGTACTGCCACCCCTGTAGTGTAATTCGAAGTGAACTCGTCGTTTTCTCCCTCCTTCAACTTTCCCTATGCAACTTGTGCTGTTGGTGGGGGTGCTGATGATGATGTAACTTTGGTATGCTGTACATCCCTTTCACTTTATTGCCACGATGCTTTCTCCAGAAAAGGACATTATAAGCTTGAGAGAGATGCCAAGTTCAGCAAAAACTTTTCAACTTGTCCACTTGCTAGTAGACATTTCGATAAAAAATCTAAAAAAATAAGTGTCTCCAACTTTCCGCTGAACATTACATGTGCATTGGTTTTCATCTTTGGGTAGAATAGGTTTGGACAATTCTAGAGAAAATGTTTGAGAGATGAGGATTTTATCTAGTTATATGACCACTACCACATGCAATGTAAAGAGTTGATCGTGTTTGTTGCACGACTTGCTTTGATTGTACCCTCAAACTAAAAGATAGAAGAGACAACGAGAGCTGGAGCATAAAAAGTGTAGCTGTGGAGAGGAAAAATGATGATGGAAAGTACCTCAGAAACTCTCTCCACATTTTTTCTTCCTTTTCTCCAGGAAGAGATAGCATATCTGTTGAAAATTGCTCAAGACTTGTAACATCTCTCTTTCTCTACTACTGTTAATGTTTTTTCCGCTTCACATCCTTTGTTCTCGAGAGCTGAGGTAAAAGACCGGAGTGGTTAAAAGTGTAGAAGTGGAAATTCAAATCCTGTTAAAAAAAGTTCCAAGGATATACAGACCCTTGGAGACTTATAAGAAATTTATCCCATAGGTATAAACTCCATTTAATGCTTTTGTCACCAGCATGTTTGAAAACTGGAGAGATTCTTCCGTGTTATCAAAAGCCATGCTAAAATACGGACAAAAGTTCAACAAGCTCATATGACATATGTGTACTCTTGTGAATTTTTTTCTCCCTTGAAACGGATAAACTCGAATTTATTACATTTTTTATACATAAATATGGATTGTAAATTGGACAATTGGTTTGGAATGGGTGCAAGGAGAAAATCGAAGATTAATTCAAGTAGCTTCACAAATCTTTTCAAATTGTCAAATATCCCGCCACAGGCTTTTCCTTTTGCATGCGTATCCATATCTTCCCCCAATAAAAATATTTTCCTGGAAGAGTACTCTCTACAAAGGGACTTGAAGAAGATAGCCGTTTGACGTAAACTAGAAAAATAAGCTAAGCATAAAAAATGGTTCTGTTCCAGTACAGCAAATGGAAACGCTTGTAATGGTCTTGCCTCCAGCAGAAGACTAGAAATGTATCAAGAATAACTGGAATCTCTCCAGTTTCCTTTTTTCAAGATAACATTATGCGGTATACTATACGTTATATTTTTCACTCATGAACTCATCATCATCATCATCATCCCAAAACTTTCACTTTTTCCTGTGGAAAAAGCCCATCAAAACATGTAGGTGTTTTCTTTTCCAGAAAAATGGAGGTGAAATAGTCGTGGAAAGCTGCACACATAGGACGTTTTTTTGTCTATTGTGAAATAACATGGGATAGACTTTTCCTCTGTTGAACTCGAGTGAACCAACGAAAAGCTGGTTGTTCAACGAGGGAAAATGTGTTCAGAGTGGAGTAAGAAGCGGAACTAAAAGCTTCTATTAGCTTTCCCTACGACGATCGCTCCGCTACTCCTGCTCTCACTCAAATACAAAAGGTCCATATTTTATATACCTTTATATGTATACACGATATTATATCCCTTTCTGGGATTTTTTCCCTATGAAATATATACTTGGCACTTGCTCCAGCGATATAAGATCCTTGTTAGAAATCGATTCTCCTTCCAGAGAAAGCAAAGCTGGAAAATGGCATGCTAGTGCGATATAGAGATCCCATGGCATGCAAGGAAAAACACGGTGGTTTAGAGAGCACAAATATTCGATGGAAGAGAGAAAGAGAGAGCGAGGGTGGCAGAGGAGAGCGACAACCTGAACATTTCAACAAACATGTTTCCTAACGTCAACTTAAAATATCCACAAATGCCAATGATAACAACATCTATGATAAGCTTGCACAGAAAGGGATTCAAAGCAAAATTGATTCATCTTTTGTGATGTTTTAGGCAAGGCTTAAGATTGCAAGGTTTTAAAAAATGAAAATGTAGTTTTCTTCCATTTTATATTAAAAATTCAGATATGTCAGTCAGCAGACAAGAGGAAAGGTAGAAACTTGGAAAACATGTGTTTTTCGTAGACTCGTTGAAATAATTTTTAGCAGAAAGACTCCTCCCCTTTTGTGATCTCAAGCTTTGTTTTCATTATTACTTCATTCGAGAAATGAGATCTGGGAAATGGTCCTTCCTCTCGTGGTGAATATTAATGCGGGAAAATTCTCCAGAGAGGAGAGTCTCTTGTTTCGCGTGTATATATTTTAGGTAGAGAAAGTTCCCATATAGTATAACAACTAACAACTAGTATCCTGCACGCACTCCAAATTTAGAAACTAGCTTCCCTCAAAGGAAAGTACTCGGAAAGAACACATAGGATGTTTAAATTAAGATCTCTTTCCACCTCTTGCACCACCACCAACGCATTTTCCTTTCCCAGTGGCTGGAGACGTCTTGGAATATTGATGTGATTAAAGGTAAAAGTGAATCCAGCCATGAGCTAGATAGATTCTGTTACAAGGTAGTTGTCTCATTCCCACAAAATTATACCTTGACAAGAGGATCCTTTGAATTAAAGTGTTATTATAAAAAGAAGGAAGGAGGAAAGTGTATGTCACTCGCTTCGCTTTTAATATTTTCTTGAGAACGTGGGGGAAAGGGAGCGGAAGGAGAGAAAGGTGAATATATGATACGATATGATGACAAGATATGATTATGACGCGGTGAAGAAAAAGAAAATCACTCTAAACCACCACCATCTCCCTCTGAGAGGAGGAGAGGCACACAAGAATATATTTTTGTCACCGCCACCCGCCAAGAAACCAATGAGAAGAGTCTAGTCCAGTCAAAAACGTGAAGATGAAAGGGAAGGAAGGGAAGCGGAAGGAAGAGGGTGGGAGGCAAATGAAGGGAAATAAACAGACATTAGTTTTATTTTATGTCCTCCCTCACTTTCTCGTTTTGTATTTTTTTCCCTCAGATACAAAACATATTTTAGCATATAGTCAACTCTTAAGGCTAAAACTTTTTACTGGTTTTCGGGAAAGACGTATTGTAGAGCGAAATTGTAATAAAAACATTTTTTATCCGGAAAGCATGCAGTAAATGCATTTATGCTTCATTATTCCTCACCAATATAACATTTTAGCGGGAAACATCAACTAAATTTATCCATCTCTTGGGAAAAATTTTCCAGAATAATATTTACCTTCAAAAATAATTTTATTCAAATGCAGCAAACCTTTCATATATTGTTCCAGGTCATGCTAACGTGGAATACACTACTGCAGCAACATTTAGAACGAAACTTATTGGATTTTTGTTCTTGCTATTTTATAGCATATTACTGGATTTTATTTCCAGACAAGAAAAGCTGCTTCGGGAGTGAGTATAAATACTTATTCTAGGATTTTTATTTAATGCCGGTTCAATGTCCGGCAGTTGAAGTACAAGAGAAGGGTATCCATTTACCAATAACTTTTGATAGAAGTGGAAAAAGACGGAAAAGTGTAGAGATAAAAGTAAACTTTCTTCCCGTCACTTCATCTCAGAATCGGGATAGCTTTCTTTATGGGCTTTCACGCAGTGTAAATGTAGCCTTGTATATAGAGAGAAAATGAACATCTTTCTGTGATGTAGACTTATAGGAAAAACTTTCTCGTCGAGAAAGGGCGGAATTTTTTACGCACAAGGTATTAAAAGTAACGCCTCTGTTGGTGTTCTTTACTAAAAGTTCTTTTTTTGTTGATGACCCCTCTCCCTCGACTGAGCTAAGAGGGATGTACCAAGGCCGAGAAAGATATCTCTAGTGACACTTGACAAGTGTGGAAAGTTTCAACTTTGACATTGAACAATTCTCATTGATGAGTCATTTCTGGGCAAAGAGTCAGCGATAAAAATGCAATTTTTTCCGGCTTGAATGTAAATGGACTATAAATGGACTTGTAATTGAGTAAAAAAAATGTATGGAATAGAATCGCTCGTTTCCGATGCTTAACTGCAAATAAAAAAAGTAATCTTTAAAACCAATCTCTCTCATAAATCCTTCTAATCAATCCATTTTCTCTTGTCTTTCCCTGTAAACTCTATGTCGATGCTGGTGCAACAATCAGGAATGAAATGTAAGTTCTACTCATTCTATATCGTACTGTTTAAATGCTGCAAGTTTTGCATATTTAAGGCGTTCAGTTTAATTTTTCGAGCAATTAAGTATTTTAATATCGTTACGCGTGTAACTTACTGTGTAGATATCATTATCTCTAAATTCGACAACAACAAATCTTCTCAACGAATAGGACAATAGTTTTTAATAAGTATTTTATGTCGACGTCAATACCAATCTAGTCCACTCTTGCATTTTTCAAAAGTCAATAGGATTTTTCGTCATAACGAAACCAATCCACTTCTACAGTCTTTTGGATCGGGTTAAGAAAGCTCATAGCCTTCTTTTTTTAATAGAGCCCCAGGGACTGGTAAAACTTTCACTTGAAATAATACTCAATTTTCTTCCTTCCCTCCCCAACAACATTAAAAGTGGAAAGAGACCTCCGTGAGAAACAAGAATCAGATTATTTGTCAGCAAAAAACCTTCGCAACTCCCAAAGCATAGTAAAGACAAACTCAGCTAAATTGCTGGCTCGATAAAGACATCGAATGAATTCTGCGGTAGACCACCGCGAAACGTATACATTATGATCAAGGAAAAATAAATGGAGTGGATATATTCATCCCTATAATATTCTTTTGCAACTGTTACTTTAGCCCAGGATAATGATAGCTGGAACGAAACGATTATAAACATATCGTTTCCAACATGTACTTCGTTACGTAGCATGGTTTTGGACAAACAAGCACACAGAACCACGTAGTTATTATCTCAGGAAAAAACCAACATCATCAACGACTAGCCAATCCATATTACTAAGGACAAGTAGTGAACATACATATACACGTCATGGTTTAGTGCACTTCCAAAGCGCAAACAAAAGAGTCAATAAGAAGGATTTTTTTCCTGTTTTCTTTTACTAAAAACTTGATTGCTTTTTCTCATCACTATGAGAGTTTACTTTTCTTGGTTCCTCCTTCCTTCTCTGTATTTAAGCTGATTGGGATTTGTTGAGGAAACGTATGGTCTCCTTTTAGAATGTTTGTATATATCCTCTTAAACATGTTGTGTAATCATGGGCTGTAGATGTGACATCGTCATGTGCATTATGCTCTGTTTGATACGCTATTGATCCATTCATTCGTACTTTTTATAGGTTTTTATATGGGTGGTTATAAGTATGTTATGTAGATAGTGTCATGTGTGTTTCCCCATAAATTTTGCTCTTTTTCTCTTACTACTTCGAGCCTCATGAATTTTAAGAGAGGGGCATATCCACAACACGCGATACAGTCTGGTGAGCTGCTCCGGCTCGTTTGTCGATTTTTTTTTCATGAAAGAAAAGGATGTCGCTTTTGGAGAAAACAATGCAAAAACATGACAGGTTCACATTTGTGTCTACTTGTGGTGTGGTGGGTTGAACAATAAAAAATGCGTACGAGAAAGGTTTTTTTCCTTCTAACTATGAGGAGGTGATAATGTATGTGTTAGGTGTAATCAGTCAATTTGTTGAGGAGGAGGGTTGCAAATGACGATTAAATGTTGATATTTTCATGCATATTAGTTTGTTCTGCTTGTCAGCTTGTTGCTTATTTGTGAGTTTCATTTGGCAACTTAATTTTTACTTTTACTTTGCTTCACACGCACTTTGTTTTGTTGATTAATCATGCACACAATGAGTTTGAGAATTATGTTTTGATGGATGGAATTATGGAAATTGTTTTTCTTTGTGAATTTCAGACACGGACAACCAACGAGTGATAATTTATGTGAAGGATATCAATGATGAGAATCCCTAGTGAGTTTAAAAGGAACTTATGATATGATTTTTACTAATTTCAAAATCCAATTGAATTAGAATTTTTATTTTGTAATTTCCATTCTTTCCAGCTTTATCAACAGACCTCTTCCAATGCAAGCCGTGGTCCAGTTGAATGCTCCTCCAAATACGCCCGTGTTCACGCTACAAGCTCGAGATCCAGACACGGACCACAGTATTCATTACTTTATTGTCAGAGATAGAAGTAAGGAAATTGAATTAAAGACAAATTCCCTTTCTCGCTTTTGGTCTCTATGTATTTCCCGGCTAAAAGAACGTTGCATATATATTAGACATATTGTGGACAAGAAAACGTTGACAAAAATAAATTACATTTCCCCACTAATTAAGATTGACTCTTGCACAGTCCCTGGAATTACTCGAGACTTAGCCAAAAAAAAGCACTGTAGTGCAAATGAAACTTGGAGGAAGTATTTCTTGCAGACAAATTCACGTTAGAAGTGTATGGAATGACATTTCCAGCTGTAAATCAATTTCTAGCCTGGAGTGGAGATAGCCTTAGCTGGTTTCTCCATCTACTACGGAAAAAAACATGACGATAAAGAATGTGGGAAACGTTGAGTTATTTCCCTTTCATGGATTCCAATAACTCTTGTTGGTGTACGTTTGATGTTCACACATTTTTTCGCTCCATTAAAATCCCACCCAGACAGCTCAATTCTTGCTATCTTTTGTTCAGAACTATAGCGAGTACTCATTAATCAACACTATTGTTTCAGAACATGACCCTATACATGACTTGAATCATGACTATGACACAACATATGATAGTTACCATTTTCAGCAATATACAGATAACTGTTTAGCTATATAACTTTAAAAAATATACAGAGGAACTTGTTACGTGAGCTGGGAAAAGTTTCGCAATTTTTTTGCCGCTCCAGCATAAAAAAGTTCATAAATACAGCAGCGCCATGTCATGTAATGGATTTTTTTCTCAAGATGCTAAAATACATACTTGTTGGTGCGGGTTTGGAATGAAAGTTTAGTCTAGTTGGAAGTTAATGACTGAAAATAATTTAAGACTGAAGAATACACCACGAAGTTTCTCTGTAAACACAACCTCATGCATCCAACAAAGTAGCAAGGAATTTGTTGCTACTTGGCGGAAAAGAAAGTTTTGTCCAAAGCTTAATTTCATTTCACTTCTTAAGACTTGCTCACACGAAGAGAGCTGAAATATTCTGCTAGATAGAATACACCAACTCGTTCATGTAGCTAAAGCGTACGTTTTTTTGCAAAAAAAAGGGTTATATCGGGAAGACAGTTACTAAGATTGTTTATTGCTATAAATAGCAACTCCCAAAGTTTCCCAAGATGGTTCAAGAGCATCAAGTCTTATACTCATTTGTTGTGGCAAACTTCATGATTCACTGTCGGTGGCTAACACATTGAGGATAATAACTGAGAGCTCCTTTGCTCACACAACAAGGAGGAGACTAATTTAATCAGATTTACAGTAGAAAGTTTCCTATGATGAAGTCAATTTAATTTATGCATATCATGCAGAAGGCTCAATCTCTACTTTGGGTTGTAAATGTCATGTAACTGGATGTTCAAAAATGAGTTGATTAACTATTCAAGTCACGTTTATCAATGTCTTCATGATCATGACCGGAGGTCTTGATTAGATTAGTTTGGGAAAAAGCACAATAGAACGTAGAATGGCCAAAGGATATTTTGATTATTTTCTCTGAAATCACGTGTACTGTCTGAATCTTTTCATTTAATCGTTTCCAGTAAGTTCATTGCCCTTTGATGTTCTACTTTTTATATTTTAAATTGGACACGAAAAGGGATTCGTTTTTGTTATATATTTGTCACGAACGGTTGAGGAAATGAATACACAATGAATCTCGGGATATGACTTGTATTTCTAAAGTTCAAAGGTGAAAGTTTTATAATGTAATAATGTATGACAGTAGTAGGATGAATTTGAGATGGATGAGAACATATTTGACAAATTTTGTATCGTTCTCAAACCAGTAGAGTAAGCCGAGGCTCGTAACAATTTGTCTGAATGTGAAGTAGTTGAGCGGAAAAGCCGATTCTGGCAAATATTATAATCCCAGCGCTTTCAAAAGGAATTACATAATGTGTTTTGGCCAAGTTTGTTTCTGGAATGAACATAATGACATGAGTGTAAGAGACCGTTGGATTGTACTAAAGCATGTTAATACCTTAAGGGAAGCACGTTTAAATTATTAGCGGTGACAATTGAAGACTTAAGACTTTTATCTGATTAGTATACTCATTCGAAAGCGTATTAAGTATGTAAAACTGAATTGACAGTTAATCCCAATAGAAGAAACAAAATTAAAGTTGGTGAAAGCATTCACCTATAATTTGATCAAAAATCCCTCTCAAATTCCAAATTCTCGAATACTCTTGAGTTTAAAATTAAATCATGCCATCAGTCTCTGCTAATTTGGTACTTTCCAATAGACAAAGATGAAAGAGTAATTTTTAATTTGGTTTCTTTCAGCATCATATCTGTCAAAGCTAAGTCATTTGCCGATCGTGAAATTCGATACACATTAAAAGCCCAAGGGCATCAGGGTGCTGGAACTTTCAACATTGGACCGAGTACTGGGATCGTGAAGCTTGCGAAAGAGCTGGATTTTGAAGATTTGAGACAACCTCACGTATACCAACTTATAGTTACAGCAACTGAAGATTCTGGAGGGTTTTCAACTACAGTTGAGGTACATCTTTATAGTCATTTATATCCGGCATTATGGATTGGATACTTAAATCAACCTCCAATGATTTAACATTAATTACAAATTTATTTTTAAAATTGCAGCTGACTATTCGAGTAACTGATGTAAACGACAATGCGGTAAGTTCTATGTTGTGAAAGAACGTTATTGTGTTACAGTTTGTAGTTTCCATTTTTTTCTCATGAGGTGAAACTAATGATAAAATATGTGGTTGTTTGTTGGTCCTTAGCCAAAATTTGAGCTGCCGGATTACCAGGCTCACAACGTTGATGAGGACCTTCCAGAAGAAACTTCTATTCTTAAAGTAAAAGCATCAGACGCAGATTCTGGCTCCAACGCTGAAATTGAGTACTTAGTTTCAGATGAACACTTCAAAATAGACACAAATGGTGTAATTAGAAATGCCAAGCAATTAGACGCCGACAATAACAACGCTTACTATGAATTTGTGGTGACGGCTCGTGATAAAGGTGAGATTTTTATTTGTTCACACAGTTTTAAGAATTTTGTTGTTAAAATCCAGAAATCTTTTAATTATCGAAATCTTATTTAAAAATTGCAGGTGATCCAGTCCAAACAGGAACGGCAACTGTTCGAATTTACACAAAAAACAAGAACGACGAAGAACCAAAATTTTCTCAACAAGTTTACACACCAAATGTGGATGAAAACGCTGGTCCAGAAACCCTTGTAACAACCGTTGTAGCATCAGATAAAGATGGTGATAATGTCAGGTAAGTAATTAAAGAGTTTTTTATGACATAACGTTGTAATTATGCTTGCTGAAATTGTGTCAGGTGGATATGCTCACAAAGAAAGTTCTAATTTATTTGTGTTAATGTCGTACTTCCTTGACATTTAAGGTTTGGCTTTGTTGGCGGGGGCACGAAATCCGGACAGTTTGTCATCGAAGACTTTACCGGTGTGATCCGTTTGCATAGCGGGTCTATAGATTTGGATCGGGATAAATATGAATTGAATGTTACGGCTGTTGACGATGGTTCCTGTTGTGAAGGAGGAGCTGTTACAATTCACACGAGTACTGCTGTCGTCGTTGTCTTCATTACTGACGTTAATGATGTAAGAATGGAAGAAAGATTCTGTATAAAACTTATCCTATGCTATATGTGTAAACAAATATTGGAAGCTATGTATGGATATTTTATTAAAATATCGTTCCGGTGTGAATTATTTAGAACAAACCAATCTTCAAGGATTGTTCCACATACAGCCCAAAAGTTATGGAAGGAGCTCCAAATGGCACCCCTGTACTGAAGGTATGCTGGCTAATGCACTGATCTAATAGAAATTATATAATCAGTGGATTTGATTTCGGATGAATTAAAATTAACTATCTTTGAATATAGGTTCAAGCTACAGACGAGGATAAAGGGGTAAATGGACAGGTTAAATATTCCATTGTTCAACAACCCAATCAGAAAGGGGCAAAGTTCACGGTTAATCAGGAAACTGGCGAAATTTTCACAAACAAGGTACGTAGGAGAAATAGACATTTCCACAATTTTTATATTTGGAAACAATCTGGGAATAACTAATGTATTTTTGTGCAGGTATTCGATCGTGAAGGTGATGATGGCAAGTTTGTTTCCGTTACTGTTAAAGCCACAGATCACGGAGATCCAGCTCTCGAAGGTGTCTGCTCATTTACTGTTGAAATTGAAGATCAGAATGGTAAGATATAAAGCAACTAAATACTCAAATGTAAAATATACAAAGACGTAATATCAGATAATTCATGTGGGGTTTTAAATTCATTGCTTGTGTACAGATAACCCACCACTTTTTGACCGACAGGTACAGTCAAATTTCTTTCTTTTAAGGAAAACACAATACAAAGGAAACATATATGCAGAAAAATATAATTTGTTTTACATCTGTGTTTTAGAAATATGTTGAGAACGTCAAACAAGACACAAGCGTAATGACAAATATCCTCCGTGTGTCTGCCTCTGACGAGGATGCTGACAACAACGGCGCCATAGTCTATTCTCTTTCCGCTCCTCACAATCCTGCTGATCTTGAGTATTTCGAAATCCAGCCAGAATCAGGCTGGATTATTCTTAAGAAGCCGTTGGACGTAAGTGAAACACAATTTTATTCCAGTATCCACATTGTTCTATTCAAGGCAAATGTCAAGGAAATGTCAAGAAATATGTTTAATAGCATAGGTCATATTGGATACTGCCATTTTTAGCTAAGGGTTCGTTTCAATCATCAAGCCAGCTATATAAAATCATATCCAGCAATTGAGAAATATAATATAATTCCTTCTATAAGCTTTTCTGAAAATAAGTCACATCTGTAATCACTTATTAGCAGGCTAAAATTAAGTTATGCATCACAGGAGTATAAAATTTCGTGCAATTTAGGATTACGAAGCTTTCTCTTTCACTCACTGGAATACTAAATGGGGATCAAAAAACAAATTCTATAAATGCACCTGGTGAAAGGTATTATGGTACAGCAGAATACTATGTCTCTTGGTGAAAAAAACATTTTCGTTAGAAAAGTCACTAAAACGATTTAGAGTAACGTTCAGTTCTTTCACTCAAAAAAGCTTTATCTCATTACAAAAACTATATAACAACTTTCTCTTCGATTCAACAGTAAAAAATCTTTCACTCTTATATTTCCTTCGTGAACACAATAAATCACGATTACGACACGGTATGCAGTAAGTAGAAATCTATTGTCCCTGTTCCGTTGTTTTTCTCTCTCTGGCAATATTGGACGTAATTAAATGTAATTAAAGCTGTTTAACATGTCAAATCACTTCTGCTTTCTCTCTCTCAGTATTTCATTGTGAAGCTGTCGGAAACATCCGAAACCCAAATTTTATTGTGATTTATATAATGCAATAAGTATATATTTTTGCACACTTTTAGAGCAAATCCGTTAAACAGCACAATAATCCCCTTTCTTACGAGGATATTATAACTATCCCTGTGCACATTTCTGTCTTTTTTTAAAAATTGTACAATATGAACCTTGAATCCATTATATCTTAGACACCTTTTTACCCTTTTGATTCCAATTTTTTTTGTTATGAATTTTGTTGTTGTGTACAAGTGTAAATTTTATGTTGAAGTATTGCCATTTTCATTTTACAATTTGATTTTCGAAACAGCATGCTGCGTTGGTCTATAGATAATCATTTTCTTTCAGAACTATCACTTTAGCTAGAAATGCATGATGATGCCATATCTTACATATATTTCATTCTGCATGGTGTAAAATGAGGTTATAAGCATATTTTTTTCATGGCAGTTTAAGTTGTCACTTTTTCATATTTTTAAATTCGCCTTGTGTGTTCTTTTTTCTATTTTGTATGCCTCATATTGTGTTCATCTGTGCTCCACCTGTCTTCTTCATTTTGTCTGTAAAATCATTCTCCGCTGCTCGTCACTTCACTTCCGATTTTTCTCTAATGTAACTAACCACCGATGACACTCTCTTGAACAAAATCATTATTGCGGTGTGGGGAAATGTCTTTATTATTTCACCTCTCTCTCTATCTCCTATTCTGTGGATTTCAAAATTTTCTCATCCTCTCTGCTCTACCAACTCCTTCAACAATCATCGCATCGTGTTGTTGTGTCTTCAGGCGTGTATTTTTGTAAGACATGCCTTATCAACTAAAAAAATATCAATTTACCTCATCTCCTTTGTACTGTACTACAGCGCCACTCAGCTTTGCCTTATCAGCGATATAAATATTGTGACAACCAATTGTAATTATGTAGAAAATTTCATCCATCCATTAATAATATTGCATGCAAGTAAGCACTTTATACGCTTTTTGTGATGTGATGCCAGTTGTAATGGAAAAAAATGTTGGCTGCTGCATTTCAGACTTATGCTTTTAATTTTAATATTGTCCTGTTTAAAGTGACTAACAAACTGTTATCAAAAAATTGCTTATCAAAACTTTTAAAGTTTTTGTAGGGTCCACTACACACAATTTTGAAGGTGGATCAGGAACGATAAAAGCATATATTCTGTAGAACCTAGTGAGACTTTAGTAGTTACAAGATTTTTGATCCCTACAATTTTTTTTGAGATAATGGGGAGTCTACCACGACACTTCAATATTGCATACGATTTTGATACTCATATAGTTTTAGCAATGCTTTTCACTTTTCATGCAAAAGTTTTTATATCGGCAGGTGAAAAATGATTTTTGACAGTGAAAACTTTTTCTCACACTGCCGACAGACTTTTTTGCAAGAGTGCCGTAGTTTTTGATCAGGCAATTACTTTTTAGTTTTTGAGAAATTCCAGTGGCGTTTTGAGAAGCCACGGGTTCATGATTTTTTGCATATGCGAACCGCATCAGCGTTTTTGAAACATGAATATATATTTCTAGTAGTTTTATCAAAGGAATGCTAAAAATTTCTCTCTAAGAATGCTAGAGAACGAAAAGTTTTTTTCTTTCGAAAATGTAGAAATGTAGTCAATGCAGTAATTTATATATAGAGTAAAAAAAGATTGTCTGATTTTTTTCTTCTTCTCAGACATAAGTCGTTAAACTGGAATGATAATATGACAAAGTGTTTCCTTTTGATTTTTTTCCTATTCTCTCGGATATGCTATTTTTTTTAAACTAGACTATTTTTGAGTGAGATTGTTTTTTCGTGCTGGTATGGTATACCGTGTTATGTATTTGTGAGCAAACTAGTCAAGCATATTTTGACTGGATTTTGATTAGCGTGAGAAATATCGCTTGCAAGTTCAAGCCTCAGACAAAGGAAAGGAGCCATTATACGCTGTAGTGGATGTGGAGCTGGATGTTGTGGATCGAAATAGTATGCCGCCCATTTGGGATCAAGCCGCTTATGGACCTATTTTCATCCGTGAAAATGTCACTGTTGGTACTGTCGTGACCTTTGTTAAAGCTAGGTATGTGGTGTCTTCGGTTTTGGTTAAAAAATCATTTCTTTTGTTCTTTACCTTTTTCCTCTCTTTCAATCCTAAATTGTTGAGTGTTATCCTCCACCCTTACCCTAGCCCTTTCTTTTTACATGTTATCACTTTATGGAAAAAGTGATATTTATGTTTTCAAATGTGTACGTCATTTCTATATGTGTGAAGACTGGGATCTTCTTTTGATTCCGAAAAAATGCACTGTCTATAATCGTTGTCAATATTTTACGCTTTAACCTATCTAATTAACGTCTACAAAGCCACGATATAAAGCGTGTCGTAATTGTTGCCAACGTGTAAATGGGGCCGAGAGCTGTAAATGTCGCAGCAAGCTATACACAGCTTGAAAAAAAAAGTATTGCGCAGGTGAAAGCAGGTAGTAGAGAAAACGCTGTTGGGATATATATGGTAGGTGGTGTCGTAAGAAAACTTGGTAGTTTTGATTCCGCATTTTTTGCACCCTTTCTCTATATTATATTCATGCCAATTTATTCTGCACTCAATTGCTGCACCTAATTTTAAATGCACGGCTAAGTTGGTTGGCGTAAGATTCATGCAGTTAGAAGTAAATTTTAATCAATTTACTATGTATATATATAGACTATCTGGCATATCAGGATTATCTTTAAGACAAATATATAGTGTATGTAAATAGCAAAGGAGATTTAGCTAAGGGAACATGGTATAAAAACCAGTTTTGTATAATTTGTGATAATGAATGGTACTGGAATAGCGTGAGTCCTACCGACTGGAAGCAGTAGCACAAGATAAGGGATTCCCACCCCTGTCCAGGACTGTTGAAGTGCAGATTGATGTTGTGGACAGAGCTAACAATCCACCTGTTTGGGATAATGTCGTTTATGGGCCTGTTCACGTCAAGGAGAACATGCCTGTGGGGGCGAAAGTTATTTCGGTTAAAGCAAGGTCGGTAAACTCACCTCATTTGCGCCTTATCTCCATTGATCTTGGCTGATCAAGCGATCACTGAGCGTTCACTCTGACACTCTACGATTTTTATTGTCGGAGACGACAAAAAGACGTGAATGTTAACAATTTTTGACAACAAATTTTGCGCAAGTTTTGAACCACGCGATGTGTGCGACAACAAGCCAGTTGTATTGTCATTTTGAGTGCTGTTGTGATACACGGCCATAAGTATTTGTGATTAATGAACGTTTTACCTAGTTTTAGAATTTAGATGAAGGCAAATGACGTTTGCTGTGTTTTTCATACCTGCTGCTGATTGCGGAGCAGGAGAGTTTTAGAATTTAATGGCATGAAAAAAGCATTTAAATTGTGTGCTTGACATTATTTAATCCACAATTAACGTTTTTATTTAATTTGCTGAATGCTCCATTTGATTGGTTATTAACCATTTAGAATATAGTTTTTGTGCGTATAGCTCGCTCGTTATCAGATATGGATGGATCATGTCATGAATTTCGGAATGATATAATAATAATGAAATAACAAAATTCTTGCTATAGGGTTGTTTTCCCGATAGATGGAGATTCTATGCGTAAATTATTCATGACACGGTTCAGCTTTCTGTTCAGAATTTTTTTGAAAAAATCCATTCAAATGGATATACATAGCCTTGCTTGTTTTGCGTTTGTTAGTTTCCAAATGCAAACAGTTGATTGCATGTAAACTTAACTAGTTTAAAGCAAGTTTAAGATTTCTGCATGAACATACTTTTCATTACAGCCGACAATTTTTGTCCCGAATTTTGCATACGGGAAGTTGGTTTTCGTGCAAACAAAAGACAAAAAAACTGGAAAACATAATTTTGGATCCAGTTCTTCCTCCAGTGCATGGGTATGAATGGGTTTTTTAACTCAAAAATCTACTTCGGAAACGCAAATTTCCAAAAGACGATGTTTTGTGAATACATTTTTGCCAACTGAAAAATACTATCCACTGAAACAATTTTTGTCTCATTTGAGATTTTTTTTTCTTAGCTCTAGAAAATATAAACTATTCCAAACTTTTTTCTTCTATACAAGTCTTTTTTCTTCAATGAAAGCTATGCTATATATATAGGAGAGGAAAATAAGATTTTTGCTAATGTATCTCTATCCATGTAAATGATTTAAACAGCTCTGGCATAGAAGGGAATCCGACAGTGTTTTATCGGCTTATACGAGGGTCCACCGCTCAGACGAATAAGTATGACACATTCTACCTGCAGCAAAGACAAGACAATGGTTTTACGTGGGCAGACATAAAAGTGAATCATCCTTTGGACTATGAAACTAACAAGGAATATAATCTCACTATACGAGTCGAGGTAAGTTTTGGCACTATTTTGATGAGAGATGTGTTCTCTCGGTGAAATATGATCTGTCTAGTTTCTCCTCTGTTCTCATATCTTTCCAACTACCTAGCCCATTATGTATTTTCCCTGAACGCCTTTCACAAAGGAGACAATGCCTTTTATACAATATGAGTTCATCCTCATATTGACGATAACACATGTTATTTTCCCGTCTACGAAGAAAATTCCCAATGCCTTCTAGAATTACGTTATTAGAGCGTACCTAATACGTGTCAGAGCTATATCTATTTTCTATTCTACTTTCTATCAGTGTCATCCCCGTTTCCAATTTGTTTGGAGGGGATATGTTTCCTCCACAGTGTTGGGGAATGGAGAGATGCAAAAGTATAATTGAAATTTCATGTCAATACAGAACAATGGGGCGCAGCAGCTCGCATCCGAAGCAACCATTTATATTATTTTGGAGGATGTGAATGATGAAATTCCGTTGTTTACTGAGCGAGAACAGGAAATGGTAGCCGAAGGGGAACCTGTTGGCACTCGAGTTACCCAGGTTAACGCCATAGACAAGGATGGAACTGCACCAAACAATTTGGTAAGTTTTGCCAATCCACAGTTTTGTAATGATGGGGATATGTCATCAAGGCTTTTCATTTCTAAAAGTACAATAGAATAAAAGAATCCTAGGGGAAAAGAAGAGAGAGATAATGTATTTTTCTCGCTGACTAAGCTCGCCCCGCATCAAAGTTGTTTAAGAGTTTGTAAACCTTGCAAACAAAACGGGACGATTTTTTGTTTTGGGATAAAATGAATCATTTCTCTGAGAGATGGCTTGTCATTATGGTGCTCAAATGCTTATATAAGTTTTATCTCTTTTAAACAGGTCAAATACTACGTTGTTGGCTCGGAGGGAAAGGATTACTTTGAAATCAACGAGTTCACTGGGGAAATATTCACAAAGGTTGTCTTCGATAGAGAAAAGCAGGCAGCGTATGCTCTCGCCATTGAAGCAAGGGACAGTGCCCCTTCCGCCAGACCCAACAGTAATGGACAGCCTAATACAGGTAGAATTTATAAAGATTTTCTTTTTGCACTTGTAAATGTCCATCTTCATCTGCCTTATCTCAGGCAACCAGTTGTGTCTTTGAGGAAATCATTTGAATCCAGACTTGCTCATGTAAAAACCATATCTTCAACTGCAAACTAGTGCAAGTATCTTCTATATGTGTTTTATATAGCTAATGTATGATATAATGTAATGGGCAAGATGTGCAACTCTTTCTTTTGGGAGTAGGAAACGGGTAAATTCCATTTCTTGCAGGGATTTTTCAATTCAATTTCCAACCACAACACTAAAATCCCTACATGTTGGCAAATTAACGTAAGGAAGAGAATAGAACATTTGCTTTCAACTTCTTTGAATTTAAATAAGGATTAATTCCTTTCAAACAAAAAGTGAAAGTTTTCCGTTTGAAAAATTTATGAGCGCAGTTTTGTCCAAAAGATGGGTTCCTTATGAATACTCCTGGTTTTCCAGTTGGGCTGATTAAGGAAGCTAGCTGTTAATATTATTTTAGGTTTTTTACGAGAAAAATTGAAGTTTCAGTGAAAGCAAGGGTTTTCTCAAGGATCTTGTGTAGTTTCCTTTTTATAATCTTTTCATTGTAGGTAGAGTAGACGAGGATATTATGCAGTTTTACTTGTTTTACGGGAAACTCAAGGAGTTTGGAAGAGTTCCAGTTTATTTTCATTGAGATTTCCAAGCTTGTTAAAGAAAGTGAATAGACATTGGAAAAGAGGCTTTTCTTGCATTATGCAGGATTTTCACAGACTCTCTCCTTACTTTGGTGATCTAATAGTGTGTAGCTGGTTGGTGGAATGAGAGAGTAAAAGAAAGTAAATGAATTATGTTTCAAAGAAAGAGGAGGAAAGAGATGTAAAAGATATCCAATTTGCTGGGCCAATCAAGACTCGAAAAAGATTACCCTTTTATAACACCACCCCATTCAATGTAATTGGAGGAAAAGCAACAAAAATGATGACAGGTTTATAATGGAATGAGGGGTGAAAATGGAGAAAGTTTTGACAAACAAAAAATGAAATGATGTCGTTATTAGCGCTAACCTTTCTTTAAAAACTCAACCTATCCATGTTGTCAGTTAAATGGGAAATAACAGTAGGCTATGTATGGTTTATACGCATGTCGTTAACTTCTGGTTCGTTGACAGTGATCAATTTAATTTCCCCAAAAAATATTCTTTTCATCCCTCCATCTCTTATATTCTAGGATTTGGCCACTTATTGGAAATTAATTCAGTTTTTAAAAACTAACGAATTTCGTATTTTTCAAAATCTGTTCAAACTGCAGCAAAACTTTTTAATATCTAGAATCACAATGGATGCATCCATTTAACTAGTTCTCTTAAATTCACTCTTGTTATCCTTCTTCACATCTTATAATGAAAATAGTGAAGGATTTATGTTGCAAACAAGGAGTCGACACAAGGAATAAGTCAATAAATTTCCCTGACTCTATCCTCCCATCTACTTTGTGGGGATATCGTTAAGCATGCACGCACATAATTGTGTTCTGGATACCATTAAGCGTGCATACACTTAATTGTGTTCTGTACAGAGTTCCCTATATTTTGTTTACATTCCCCCACTTTGAAATATTAACTAGCTGAAGCTGAAAATGAGCTGAAGCAGTGCGGAGAGTGCATGCTATTCATGCTGTTTTCTCCATTACCACAATAGCAGTTCGAAGAGGGAATAGTAGTTTGAAAAACTTATTAGTTCTCTTCTCCTGTCTGTTGCATTCTAAAAATATATTTGGGAGAGAGAAAGAGAGAGTTTATGAGTCACAGATAATTATTAGATAACGCTTCCCCTTCTCTAGTCTTGTATGTATAATATCCTATTCTTCTTTGAAGAACTTTCACTTTTCGACTTTCACTCGAATGAAGAAAATCATATCCTATGCTTCATGTAATAGTTGCTTTTTAATCAAGTCTCTCTAGCAGATGATGATGGGTATTGTGCGAGTTTTCTGCTCTGCTCTCGTGATCAACAAAAAGTTATCGTGTCCCACGGTTGGATAAGCGGATACAAGTACAAATACGAGCTGAGTCAAGTGTACACATAAATTATGTATGACACTCGAGAGATATCTTTCGTCTTGGGGGCTGCTCCGTCGTAGACTTCCATTTCCTATATTATATTCTCCAGCTCTAATCTGCATGGAAGGAAGGGTGCGTGAGTTTAAAAACGTGTAATGCGCATTATTCCATCATGTTCTTTTGCATGTATAAATATTTCTCATAAAATATTATTCATTTTTACTTTGCAAACTTTCTCCAAGAAAGTTAACATCTTTTTTGGGGCATCCTGAAGCGGAAGTAAAGTGGAAATGATAATGATACAAGATGAAACGTGCTTTATGCTTATGAAACACCGCAACATTGGACCATAACGTATTAGCAAGGTTGTTAAAATGAAAGTTTTCGAATTAGTTGTAATGACTCTGCTCTCTCAGTTATAGAACGGTGTATAATGTGTAAAACGGAGAGAGAAAGTAAAACTTGCTAGAATCGGAGAAAATTTTCTTTCATTCTCTCCATTTTCCTTAAGCAGTTCTTGACAACTATCCTCTCCTTTCTCAGCATCCATTTTAATTCATTCCTTTTGTCGCTAATGTGCCAGTCGAAGGAATGTCGAGGAAGAAAGTGAAGATAGCTATGTGAAAGGTCATCATGGATGCGTTTCCAGGAGAAATATATGCCCACCCAGGAATGGAGCAGATGTAGCCGCTATTAGTAGGAGTGTTTATGATTCAAGGCATTACATTGCAATTTTGTTGGTTCAGTGAACTGAAGCTGCTGACAGGGATTCAGTCCGTCTCTTTTGGCTCTAGATTCTCTCTTCATAGTGGAAATCCTTGTCCATGTCTTTCTCTCCAGGCCAGCGTGTCTTTCCTTTCTTGCCTATGGATACAAAGTATGGCATTTTTGGAAAGGTTCATCTATCCGTCCCAATTTCAAAGTAATAATGGGGAAAAAGATAGCCGTAAGGATGTATTAGCGTTGTATCTCCTTTTTGTACTTATTGAGCCGTGTTTTTTTTATGAAAAAAGGCTCGTATAAAACTCGGCAATATTCTCCCATCCGTACTAACTAGTGTAATATGGGAAAAATGGTAATTTCACTTTTACAAGAGGAAACGCTCTAAACTCAACTTTTTATGGGAGAAACTAGCCCCTTTTCATTTTTATCGGCTTCTACTTACAATTTTCCAATGGGATACGTCCAGACCCAGAGTGACCGGAAAGATTGGATGAAATGTTTTCCTGAGGAAATAGCAAGGCGAAACAACAGCGTTGTATATTCTCCAATTGCAAATCTTGTCTCTAGTCTCTAGAGTTTAACTCAAATGGGATGATTTTTTCTTCATAGAATGGGGATTTTTTTTCTTCTCAAAAGTTTTGAATGAAAGCTGTGGATGTAACTGGAGCGTATCCCGTCATCGTGTATCACCACCCATGAAAGGAAATCTTTGTTTCTCCAATCATCTCATGTTGCTTTTGTTTTTCACTGTAAAATCATAGAAACACATTACGGTGTGGTTGTAAAAGCATTACGCCCTGTTTTTCTTATCAAATGGAATTTTCTTTGAATTACAGAATAGCTCCATTGTTAAGAATTACATGCTCCAAAATTTTCTATAGGCTCTTGAGATAAATATAGTTGAAAATCTCGACTTTCCTCTGGATCTTTATAGAATGTATAAAAACTACGTATTTAGTTTTATAGGAGGAGGAATTGCTCGAGAAATCAAAACGATGTGACTAGCTGTGTTAGTCTTCTCCGCATCGAAACATCCAGATAGATGAGGGAATGGATTGAGTGAAATTGGAAAAAGTTGTATAATATCAAGATATTTATGCTAGATACACACAAGACCCTGTACATATATAATAAAATATGTGTTTGCCTTCTTAAGTGCATCTCACAACTTTAAGCGAGTGGAGGAGCTTGTGAAGCAAAAATAATAATCTGATATTCCTCCTTTTTTCTTATTCATCCACTCACATCTAGACAGCTTTTTTTGTTCTCTTTCACTTATGAATACTCTCTGTTTTTTCCAACTCATTTCAATATTAAAGAGAAAAGGAATTTTATTGTAAAACAAATCTCAAAAATTCTTTTACTTTATCACTCCTCCTAAATACATCCAACAAGAGAGACAAAACACGAAACTAAAGTATAGATTTTCAATTCACAGTGAAAAAGTTGTATTTTCATTTTATCCTCTAAAACGGTTACGATCCTATGCAGCTTTCAACTCACTTTTCTGTACACTGAACTTTGAGACTTTTCCCAAATATAGTTTCAAATTCAGTGGCTAAATGAGCTTCATATGAGTTTGAATACATGCAGAGCGATATTATTGAGGAATCAGTGTTTTAGTTGAATACTCAGCTATTTTTCTGGCATCCTTTCTCCCCAAGAGTTTTATAGAGGATGCATAATATGCAGTGAGTTGCCGGCCTGCTTGGGAAAGCCAAACCAAGTATTTCTTTCACATTCATCTCGGTCCAAAATAGGGCGCATGAATGCAATATAAAGCTATGTCAGTTATTTTTTTGGCTGGCGAACTTGCGTTTCCTCGACGTTGTAGAGAATACACGCAAGCTAAAAAGAGTACCCAACCCAGCTCTCCAGGGTGGTTGGAAAAGCTCGAGTATAAAAAATGACTCACATTCCCCTGTTTCCATTTTCTTGGCAAGCATTATTCCACTGTGTAGCTATGCCTCATCAGCACAAGCCCTTTCCATGGAACAGTTTCCAGTGAAGAAAAGCAGAGGAAGAAAGAGTAGAAAGGTAGTGGGCTTGGGGAAAGCAGCGGTTACTTGTGAGCTGGAAGGGAAGCTTTACAGATTGTCTCAATTTTCTCCTCAACTTTTTCTCCTCCTTTCCAATCGAAGGGAAATCTTTGTATTGCCGCTGGTATTTGTTTCCCTCGTTGTTAGCCAAGTTTTTTTCTTCTCTCATAAATATCAGGAGGGAAACCACAACCAGGGAAAATTCCTTACTTTTTCCTAAACTCCTTGAACATAGTCTCCTACCGTTAATTTTCCAGTGAACTATACAAATATATTTTATACCAGTGGCATTTTCTTTGGTATTAATGGGATATTGTGTACACTTGCACCGCAAGCATCAAATATTCCCACATATGATACCCTTCTCTAGAGGCTCACTAGAAGCTACAAATCAGCAAAGTATATAAATGAAAAACTCACTCAAAGTTATCTCTATAGGCATATTGTTATGTAAGCTCGGAAGAATCGTGAATCTCGTACTGATTTCATATTAGAGTTGTTAGTGTTCTGCTTTATGTTTGTAGAAGAGGTGCATCTGGAAACGATTACTTGAATTTTCGCTGAGTGAGCAAACGACGCTGTGAAATTGAAAGGATATTGACTGTGGTTTCGTGTTTTGTGGGGATTGAATGTGAATCCAAACCCGGTGCAATAAAAATCCATGTGGTCACATAATTTCCGTTACACTCCATGTCTTGAATGTAATTGTCATTGTAGAATTGTCCACTAGAGAAGAACTTTCAGAACTTTCGATATTATGCAGTTAAAAACTGATCCAATTCAGGTCACACGTCGCTCACTAGCTTAATGAACTGTGGGGAAGGAACTGCATATGACATTTTTTCTCTCCTAACTTGTTCCTGTCATTTGACAACACTCTAGACTCTAGATAGCAATTTCTCGTAGAGAGTATTAAATGCATAAGTGAACAAACTGAGGTTGGGAGTATTTTTTTTAGCGAAATCAAGTTAGCTCACGAATTCCTCTGCAAAAATAAATAAAACATTCTGTAAATGTGCCAACGTGTAAGGAGCTAAGGTTATAGACGTTTTTCGTAATCAGTGTAAAATTTTATCTCTACTTGGGTAAATCGAGTAAAGGCTTGTCATTGAAGATAATTTCCAGCCTCCCGCGAGACTTATTGAAGGAGAAGTGGTAACTGTGAAGCTCTTACTTGGTGAGAAGAGAAGATGCACGATAACTAACCGAAAAGATGACAACAAGGATGCCACTTTAGGAGAAACGAGTTATTTTCTCGGGTACACTCTTTTTTATGGATTCTTGTCCACAACATTTATCTTTCTAAGTGGTTGATAGCGTTGCAGTTCGTGAGCCTAGTTTTATTGAGTACGCGTCTGTCCTGGTGGTAGTGATTGTAGTCTT
>JAHZNA010005033.1:0-16897 GCA_027743935.1 Sinodicranocentrus sp. ZH6 | reverse complement strand
TGTTGTCATTGAAATATTTTTACTATAACGCAGATCTCCACGTTCTTAACGCAGAGATTTAAAATTAATGCAGAAATGTTATTGCGAATGCAAAAAACCATGGTGAAACCACCTGCGTTCACATTCTGCGTACCTCATTAAAATAACTAAGAACTCGGATTGGGTATTGCAGATTTTTGATGTAACATTCCCCTGGTCAACTTAAAAACACATTTTTATTTTTTATGACTTGAGTTAGCCATCTTAACTTTGACTCTCACACAATCAATACACAAGTGAATCTCGAAATCTAATCGTAAAAACTTTTTTTCAAATTGTCCAACACTCCCTTCAGATGATTTTGTTTACTGTTTATATTTACAATCACCCCAGCACACGTACCATTGCATTGCAGACTGCAGTGTTTGCCCCTTTTCCGTGTGCCATGAATAATGGGTTACCGGGTGCCCTACTTTTTTCTACTCCCGTAATATCATGTGTTAATCTGGAGCTCTGGATTTGGGACAAAGAAAGGATGCAGTAGAACTTACACAGTGTAACTTACACTGTATAAAAATACAAGAGAACTCCAGTGTAGTAATGTTTCATGATAAATGGTTGCTGCAACATGTCAATAATTCTAGTACACGTGATAAAATGCAAGCACCAGTCCCATTTCACACAACTTTCAACGTTTCAACTTATTTGTCAAATGCGAATCTGTCAATTGCGAATTCAAAATCAATGCACTTCAAATGCATGATACAATGAGGATAAATGGATGTTGTTGAAGCTGAATGTCCATCCCATTTAGGAATGTCATGTGTGAAGTAGATGTAGGTGAATCATTGCCACAAATAGATCCAGAAGATCCAGCTATACTTCAATTCAAGGTCGTAGTAACTTGTATATATGTAGATTTATCCTTTATACCGTCCAATATCCACTCTCTATTCTTTGAATATTTTGTGTGCTGCAGATTCTATCTGAAAGGGCGAAGTATGATCGCTTTACTCCTATTATAAGGACGAAGTAAGTAGTACATAAGTACATACTACATTGTAATATATAGTAATAAAAATTTGTGAGAAAATATCTCTTTTTGTTTCTTTCCATAGAACGCCAGAAGATACACAAGAAGGCAAGGTATACAACGCAACTGGCAGCTTGGCTTTGGCTTGCAGTTATATTGAACAAGCTATTAAAGCTTAACAAAATTGAAGGTAGGTAACCATAAATACATGTCTGTCTCTCTGTCTATACCTAAAAGTCCTAAGTACATTTAGTACATACAAAAAACAGTTTGTTTTGTTTGGCTATGGTTTTTGCTTTATGTGGATTTTTTGGCGTAGAAGAGCTGAACGAATTTTATACATATGGATAGTAAACAAGTTTTAGGCTATATACATAAAAGAGAATGAAAGAAAGGAGCCAAAATATAAGGTAACAGACAAAATCGTGAAAAGCCGTACAGTACCTATAAAGAAAAAAAGGAAGGCCGACTAACTATAATAGTGAATATATTGTGAGTGGAAACTACTGCAACGGAAGGAAGTCCTTAAATTTACTTGTCCGCATTTGTCATTTGTAGAGCTTTGCTATTAAATTGTAAGTGAAAAATTTGTAATTTGTAGTACTTCATATAAGTATAAAGTTTTATAATCATTTTGGGAAAGAGAGATTTCGGATTTCATAGCAGCTAGAAAAATTGTAAGTTTTTAAAAGTCGTCTTCACCGTTACTCGTAGTCAAAATTTGGTAGTATAATGCAAGTGCGCGGGTGACGGGTATATTAAACTGATTATGGATTATGATTCATGATTGAGTCTTGAGTCTTGAGCTTGAGAATAGAATATATGTAATTGCAGAGACAATTTGATATATGACACGATTTTTAAACTGTTTACTGTTGACTATACTTACTTGAGTACTGAAACTTTTATCATAGTTATTCATGTATGAAACTGTTATTTTTGTTTGCAGACTTCAAAATTCATAAATTCGATTCGACTTCGTTGAAGTCGGATCTGTTGGTAGTCTTTTCTGAGAACTATTCAAAATGGCAGTAAACTCGTACAACCCTAGGCTAGGCAAATTTTCGACGTCTTCTGAAAATGATATTGATGAAGTTTTCCTGAGGAACGGTGTGGGGCCTATACCAACAGCAGTCGATGTCGTTGGATTGAAAAATCGGTGTATCAGTGACCCTCCGTACACCAATGTTGGGAAAGGTTGGTGCTAAGTTTTTAGTAGCACATACAACATATGGTTTTAATGGACGATATCTTATCTCATGTATTGTTACAGTAATATTATGTATGTGTGTGATTTGCTACAGTCTGGGACGCGGACGCACACCTTTCTTTTACTGATTACTGACTGGCAAAATGTTTTGTGATACAATCTAGTGAGAGATTTGGTGGGATGTGTATGTGTGACACGACGCTTTCCAGCTTTATTTGTTCTCATCTTCTCATATTTGTTTTACTGTTTATCCCACAGATCTGAAAAAGGAAGAATTCAGAGGCATCAATAGAGCGTCAGCCCTTAGTGATTCTTCCAATGTTGTGAAAAGAAATGTTGGAATCTCAATGGGCACGCACCCCAAATTCTCAACTGATACTAAAACCGAGTTTTCGACCATTAGCGAAGAAGGAATAAATTCTTTGCTAGTTTGTGCAGCTAATAATAGTTGCGTTACCGGCACCGGAAAGTCTGATAACATTTTCCCTGAACCAGAGGTCTCTAGAAGAGAAAAGGTTCGAGATCCCCATGTATTTTCGATGGAGGGTGGAGAAGAGGAAGATGAAAGCGTGACCGGACAACTCGATAGTAATGGCGTTGTTGTTGTTGAGGAATTAGGAACTGGAACAACTAATCGACATGAGAACGAGACAATGTTTATGCAAGATATGGTATTTGAGTCAAGGAATGTATCCTCAGTGTCCCCACAACAAAGAAACTCGACAGATGCGGACGACCATGTCGAAGACGATGATGAGAGGTACCCAGAAATAGAACGTTACCCATCTGGATACAGCAGTCTAATATACGGTATGTGGCGTCGACAAGTTTGGTGACATTTAATACCCTTTTCACTCAAAATTGTCAGCAATGATGTAGCAAGTATAACTTGGAATGAGGTCGATGAGGGTTGAAAAAGACGTAAAGTGACATATAAAAGATTTTTCATTTCCTCTCCATTGGAGTAAATGAATTTATTTTACTCCACCAAGTCTTGGTGGATGCTGAATGGCGACTTTATTTCGTCTACGTTAATTCTTGACTACTGTCGTCTATTCGTCTTCACTGCATTTGTATGTGATTATGATATGAAAAATGTATTGCACTGAGGTTCGTTCTCGTTCTCATAGGGCAGCTGTTTACATTTGACAGTGTTTCGGAGAAAGGAACAAGGAAAGGTGATGAGTACCTAATCATATGTTTTACTTTTTCTTAATATATAGATGATATTGCAATGACATCCGTTTTCTCTCATGATTCGACCAGAATCACGATGTCATCATATGATGCCGACAGTTTCCCAGACATACCTGACGATCTCATGAATTCAAATGGTTCATATTTCACCGGTAATCTTATCTCGTAACTATTTTCCTACTTTTGTGATAATTCAACTAGATGAAAAACATTAAAAATTCTAGTGAATAAAATCAAGTCTCAATTCTCAAGCGATTCGCAATTCAATTCCATGATTTTTTTTAAAGAATTGAATTGAACTTGATTTTTCAGACTTGAATTGAGTTGAACTTGAATTAAGGCTTGAATTGAATTTTCTTTGTCAAAAGGTTCATTTTTCCAAGCTTAAAAGATATTTTCTTACATAAATATTGTCTTTGGCTCAATATTTTTGCATTATTGGCATCAAAATTGTATTTTAACTTTAGTTTTAGTTAATTAAACATCAGCTCGTTTATGCAGGCAAAACAATGATAGTTTGCCGAAAGTATGCATGTTGAGAATTGACTTGAATTGAATTGAATTGATTTTTTTTTACTTGAATTGAACTTGAATTTTTAGACTTGAGTTGAATTGAATTTCGTAGAATTGGGACGAATTGAATTGATTTTATTCACTAAAAAATTCTTCCTAGTATTACTGTTTTTATGCACAATATTGAAAGACTCAAATACTGTACCTTCATGGTTTTTATCCTAGAATATGAATTCGATATGACACCATTGACTTCAACCGAATTTCCAGACATCCCTATACCTCGGATTGCACATCGGAAATTAGTATTTGGTGAAGAATGGTAATTCCTTTGCTCCTGAATATCGATTGAAGCATAATGTGCTGAAGCCAAATACAAAGACTGAGATCAACGTCAAGAATGAAGATTTATAAAATAAAAGAACATTAACCAAAAGTGAGGTAATAATTGAAAGGTGTACCGACGTATTTACTCAATTTCTTGACTGTTTGTCAATTTATCCTTTAATCTTGCCTTATTCTGATGATTACGTATAATTTTCACTCATGTTAGTTGTGTTCCGAATAATCATACATTTAGAATTTATCAGATCAGAAGAGCATTTTCCAGTTGACCTGAAAAATGCTATAATTTAAATTATGTTCCTGTGCACATCATAAGATTTAATAAGAACAGAAATTAAAGTGAAAATCGTGCTATTTTACTTCTGATAAAATTGTTGGAACATAACCTGAATTCTATTATATATTATACTATACTTATAATGATAGTGGCGAGTACCTGCAGAATTTATATTTCAGTTTGAAGTATAAGATTTATGAAAGTTGAAGAGGTATGGAACAGTCACGTCCAGTTTTAACTGTTGTGCAGCTCTTGTTGGTGTGATGTTTCTGTATCCTTTACGTTGTAATCTGATCATTCAAATAGACATTCCATTAACCTAATAGTAAATATAAGTTTTAAACAATAATTTGAATTTTAAATGTCTTTTACCGTTAGTATATTGTCAGTCTATCAGTAATTTCTCCGAGTAGCACAATGATATATTTCCGTGTGGCTTTTATGTATGATAATGATTTTATGAGTTCCATATTATATGGGGTTTATTTGATCTATAGACAACGAGCGAGCGAGCGATTGTAATTTGTAATGTTTTTACCAATGCAATGTGATTAATATCTACGAAGGTTAACAATTATTTATAATACTTCTGTCGATAGTTCTGTAATACTTTTGTGATGGGAATTTAAATTGGAGAGAAAATAAAAGAAATAAAGTATGAATATATTTTGTGCATGCGGAATTGGCATGCCGTGATTTAACTAGCAAGTCATCCACAGCCAGCCACTGAGCCACCAAAAAATATTGAATGATTTTTCTGATTAATTCTGAACCATGAACCAATACTAACCGAATCTGTTATGTTTGTACCTTTGAGTTGACTGGTTATGAGGGCAACCAGAGAGGCATGTACGTTAAATTATATAAAAGTCAACAAGGAAAGGTAAATCAGTGTGAAACGACCTTAGATAATCTTATAAGGGTAATCTTAGGACACACCATAACAACTTTATCTTTATCTGAGAAATCCAAAAACTTTAAATTATTAAATTCTTTTAAGAAATCTATTGTATTTAAAATTTCCTTTTTATACTCGCTGGAAACTAGAGATATTTCCCTTATATTTCCCTGGTTCGCTACAAATATGTATTCCTTATGTGTTACGTTACGGTTATTCATTCACAAAGAATATTATTCACTTCTATTTTGATTCTGTTTATCACTATTTAAGCAAAAACTCCCACTACTGCTTTCTTCAAAGCAAATCAGTGATATTTTTGCATTTAATATGGATGATGAAGTAGACCCAAAATTTCTTACACCAATAACCGTTGTTACTCAAAACCTTCTCGGTGAGCACATCCGGAAACCAGTTTTGGCAGAGAAGTATTTATTAAAACCTCCCTTCCGTTTTTTGCACGAGATATTTACGAATGTAATAAACGTTCCATACAAACAAATTAATGCCGAATATAGTCCGGTTTTTGCGTGATACCAATTCTGAAATGTTTACTCAGGTAATTGATGCAACCGGGTTCATGAAGACAACATTTTCTAAAAACGAATTAAAATACGACAAAATTACTAATGTTGAAGAGAAACGATCTTTTCTAAAGAAAGCTATTGATGCTATTGGTATACTTACATGAATACTCAAAATTCATAATAACATATTATCAAAGCTGTATTGCATTCATGACTCCACTCTTGAAATAACTTGCAGAACAGGAAACTGGTACCGTATGCGATGTTCGTCCATCGAAGATTCTTTCAGGCAAAGAAGCTGATAAAACGAATGAAATGCTTCAGTTGCTGGCGAAAGCAATCACAAGCTTTTCCAGCAAATCTGACAAGGAAATTGTTAGTAAAGAAATTAATCACACTACAGTGAAAAAGTCAGTGGAAAGCAAAAGCAAACCAATTTCTAAAACGGCTGTAATTACAGATGATGCTAAACGAGCGAGAACTCGCCCAATACCATCGACTCAAAATAAGCGTCTGCACAAACCAGATAATAAAGAAATGCAACGAACTTTAAAGTTGAAAAAGCCACAGGAAACGGTTGCAAAATTAAACGCTGAGAAGGAAAAAGTGACCGATAATCTTGAATCCAGTTATCAAAATGATAATGAGGACAAATTAAAATCCAATGTGACCAAGCAATCACTGACTACGTTAGCTGATTCAAAAGCATCCAGAGAATCTCTTAGAGGGAAAAGTGATAATAAAGTAGCAGCGCTTCCCAAAAAGAAGTCAAGCACAAACTTGTCTACAACTAAATCTAAACAGTCATTGATAAGGTTGCATTAACTAGCTGCATCGATTCCAATTTTACTGTGTTGAGTATAAGTTGTATCCGCAATGTACCGGTCAATAAGTAATCCTGTCATATTATTTTCATAGTAAGCCCATTTCATCCAGCCCGTCGTCAACCTCTACGGCACGGAAAGATTCAAAGGAAAATGCGAAGGCGTCAGCAGAAGAGCTTGCAAATAGTTACGGTAATGGAAATCATTCTAGCAAACAACAGGAATCACCAAAATGCACAGCAGGTGTACCGGATCCTACATTTGAAGAAATTGCACATGTTCACACGAAACTAGAAACTGAATTTGCCAGCAATGAGTTCTCTGCATCCAAGTCCTCCTTGCCACCAGAAACAAATCAAGAAATACCTTTGACAAGACCTGTAACAAGGACAAGGTATCGACAGAAAAATGATAGTTCTAGCAAAGAGTCTTTGGAAGAGAAAAATCAATCTGAGTCCACAGCTAAAAAAAAGACTGTTTCTCAATCGTCACTTCATGATCAAGCAACTTGCTCGGAAGTACCCGAAGCACAAGCAGAAAATCCCCAAGATAACATCAGTACTACTTCTGATGATGGTGTAACTGAAGAAATGAATCATAAGATTTCTGAATGGAAATCCACCTCTGCAAATTCTTCTGTCGACACTAATGGAAACGTTCCATGTAAATCCGGATGGATCCTTCAGTCAGAAGAAAATGACAAAGACAAAAATATCGATTTATCTACAGTGAATAAGGTTTTTCAAAGTAGAGAAAACATCACAGATAGCAGCATCGATAAAAACGCATACAATCAGCCAGCATCTTCTGTAGAAAGTGCTGAAGCATTTCTAAACTTACAGAAGAAGACACAATTTCCGGTTTTTACGCGTCCTATAACCGTAATTTTAGACAATGAGGACGATGAAGATGACGATGAGACATTTCTTGTTCAAGAGAGACTTGAAGCAGATAGGGATTTTACATTGGATCGTCTGCAGGTATCTACAAACTTATAGTAGTGTATTTTAAAACATATATCTTTGATGAAATGCTACCACGTTGTATTCCAAACGGTACAGGATGTTCTAATGAATACCGCTTCAGACATGTCGCATATTCCATCAGAACAACGTGGCTTGCTCGTAAATCAAATTCTGGAAACGCAAAGAGAGTTGGAGCAACTTGCATCTCAAAAAACAATATTTGGAAATCTGGTATGCATTTATGCATTTCCATTTCATTTATACAATCGCAAACAATGCTAAAAATTCCGTTCACATACTCGACCCGACCGAAATTCCTAATTGAAATGCATTGAAATTGAAATATTATTTTAAAATATTTTCTATCCTACAATTACAGCAAAATGAATTGGCTGATCGAGATAAGGAAGCGATGAGAGAAGTTTACTTACGACAAATTGAAGACTTAAAAGTAGCAATCCAGAAAATGGCGAAGTGTGCAAATCCCTTGGCTAACATCATTCAACGATCCCAGGACGATGCTTGCTTGATGGAGATTGAGTTCAGGAAACTGAGTCAAGAAGATGAAAGGCTGCAAAGGAGCATTGCCTGTGCAAAAGCGTAAGGGCGAATGCTACATCATGACAAATATTTTTGTATTCTGCATGCTATCATATGCACTTTTCACAAGGGAAAAATTGTTTACTTCCATTCTCCTTCATAAGTGAAACCATTAGAACTTTGTGTCCTTTGACTGAAGAGCTCGCTCAATTGGACAGCAGAATTGAGAAAATGGAAGGAGCAATTGTTTTAGCTAAACAAAGGTTAAATATTATGGATGAAGAGTACTACTATGACCATATTTATCCAATAGGACAGTGTCAAACTCCCGAAGAATCTGAAAGTGAGAAGAAAATTGCAGGTGGAACAGGAGGCTGGGAATTTGCTAGAGGGGCTACTAGTGACGAGGACGAAGGAAGGGATAGTAATAAACCTAAACTAATGAAGTCTCTTGTGAGTGTGTTTCAACGGGCAGTGCACATGCACGAAAATGAAGAAAAGTGTGGAAACTTTGAGCCAGTAACTAGCCAGAGCCACTTACAAGTATCTCCTCCAATTTGGTTGCGACATGAAAGTAAACTGGATAAAAGCAATGTGAGAATGCGAGGATCAGGTTTGCTCAATTGCATGCAGACCGAACGACCGGTGTGGGGGGAAAACAGGAAAGAAAGAAACCCTATTGCAGATGAAGCAAACACTATGCACAATCAGGTTCCGTTTGCAGGCTACAGTGGTGAGGTCAAGGAACGACTATTGGCAAAGGATATCAAACCGCCATGGTGGGATTGAGTTTACAGAATGAATATATTTGACATTAATGTTAGCGTGATTTATTGCATACATACTAGTTATCAGTATCAGTTAAATACTAGTTAATGAATTTACATATAATGTCAGGTTAGAATAAATTTACCGATATAAATAAAAAGGATGTTTAACAAGATACATCATAATAAAATACTCAAAGAAAGTACAATGTATCAATAAACAGAAAACACAAACCAAAGAAATTAAACAACCTATTGTGTAAAAACTCCAAACAGGGACAGGTGTATAGTGAACAATTTTAACATCATACATTCTGTCATCAATGTGTCTCTATTCTGAATAAATTTAATTTCAGACCTTTGCTTAAGCTATGCATATTCGACCTAGCTTCCAAATTCACAAAATCCCATGATTCTTGAGAATGTAAGTTTATTTCCAAATATATTTGTTCTATTTACCAAAAGTAAATATTTTTATCGTCCTGTCGCGTAAATTGCAAGGTTTGATTTAGAACAATTCTGCAACGATACAATGCAATTTTCATCTATATTAAATGATGAGCTGGAATGGTCTCTCCCAGTTGTCACTGCAGCAGGTATATCAGACTCTAATTTAGGAAAAAAATCATTCCAGAAACCACATTCTTGCGCGCGGGGACCGTAACGAACATGATTAGTGGAATCGGACATTCCTGTATTTAATTCCATGTAAAGTGGGGTTTCATAACCATACCGGTCCCAATTGTTGGAAGGGATTCTGAAAAATTCATCAAAATTCTACGTCTTCCAATATCATAGATAAAATTCGAGCATAATATATAATGTGTATTAGAACAAGGCTATGCCCCCTTACCCAGTTCTTAGGAATTCCTCCAGCATTTTAACTATACTTTTGCTAAGATCTACTTCTTCCGTTGTAAACTTATCAGGATGCTGAAGAGGTACACCAAAAAAGAAATCCACTTCGTCTCCATGTACAGACCCCATCCATTCAGATCTATTCATTGCTGAAGAGCGCTGACGAGATATAATACATTGCATTGCTAAGAACTATCTTTATAGCGTAACATTATCATCTGTTCTATAATAACCTGGGAAAATGAGAAATGGTATGTGTTTAACCCTCGACCGGACCATGCGTCTGAGAACCTTCGCAATGGGCAAGTAAAAAAATTGTCACCTAACGCTTCAATAATCTTTTGTTGATTGCTGAAACCATCTTCTGGATTAGGCCAGTTTTTGTACTGAACCAAAATGAAGTTTTGTGTATAAACTCATTCTTATTCTCCTTAAATATTTGTGTGTAGACTTTATCATATACTTACCTGATGGAGAATAGCAGCCAACTCAAGCTCATCATATTTTCTAAACGTGTGACTCATGATCCTCAGAAATTTATCGGATGAAAAAAATGTTGGCTTATCAGCGCTTACTCCGTCAACAGAACGCATAAATAAATGTGTACCTGAAATATAGTAATTCAATTTGAAAGCTAATTAATTTCACAGAGTACATCATGCATTCCATACTCAAAGCTCAAGCAATTAAACTAGTTTTAACTTTAACCTTCATTAGATGTTCCTCCAACCATAACTTGACACACTTTACCCTTTCCATTTTCTAATAGACTGAGAGGATGATCATCAATTACATAGTTATCCTCCGTGACTACGAAAGGAAATGTCAGTGGATCGGAAAGGAATAGTAGTTGCAGATCCCAAACCGTTACGGTGTCCACTTTTCTCAAGCATTCCATTATCGACTTTACGGATTGCTGCAGAAAAATATTAATTCGTCGGTCAGTGGAGCGAACTTTTATGCTTAAACATTTATTTATTTATTCAGTAATTTATCAGACGCATAAATGTATTGTAGTCCTTTCTCACGCACACTATTCACGCATCCTACTTCCTTTGCGAAGTTTAATCCTGTTTGCTTAGCAGAATAACTAGATTGAAATACATGTGGCTGAGTGGGAGCACCACCAAGCATAACGGCACGTTTGAAAAAGCTAGGACTGATTTTCGATATTAAATGAATTCCAACAAAGGAAGCTCCTATATCATGGCCCATGATTGTGATTGCGTCTACGTACAAAATAATAAATAATTTTGGGACATATAGTCATCATCATATATTTTACATCAAATTATTACTGGGCGTCATCGGTTCCCATATGAAGAAATCCGAATACGCCCAATCTATACTGTGCTGGGAGAAACGACTGTCGATTTTTAAATAATGAAGGAGCAGGTAATATGAAACTTACTTCAGATTAAAGTGGAAATGCTTACTTGAATGCTAATAAGTAATATGTTAGTTTCCCCTGCAAAGGCTGCTGCTGATTGAAAATCATCACTGTTCAATCCGCTTAAAAAACCTCCTCCATGTATCCATACGAGGACGGGGGCTAAATTCCCTGGAGTCATAAGAGCAGACGGTAGCCAAATATTTAAGTAAAGGCAATCTTCTGAGGATAATGAAGTCATGGTTGAACTTTGATGTTTGAGAGAAACTGTCACTGGGCTCTGTCTAGTCTAAACATGATCTTTTTTATTTTATTTGTAATTTTGATCTCGAAAAGTGCAGAATAAAATCCAGAGACAGAATAAAGTAACCTTACCTGAAAACAAGATGGGCGTATTTTTGACATTTCAAAAGTAGTGTTTGGTGCTATCATCCCAAGTGGAAATGGTCGTTTGAAACGTAGCGCGTCTAGTGGAGGGACTGCATATGGAATACCGTAAAATGCAAAGACTTCCTTGCTATTAATACTGAAGTTTCAAAGTTCAAAATTACATTTGTAGTAAGCTTCATTTTGAGTTAGCATGAATTACATGACGTTTAAAATTGATGCCAACTTTACTTTAGTATTTTTCCACGGTAGAAAACGCCACTTTTAGATTTAACTTCGGGCTGCTTTCCCTGAACTAGCTTAATTGCCGTATTGACATTACCAGTTTTGTCAGCAGTGCTTTCGAAACCAGTGCTCCCTGCTCCGTTAGACTTGGCAATATAAACAAATGGTTCAGGAGAGGATAATGAGGGTTTCGGAGGGGTTTGAGTAGTCGTTGTTGTCGTTGTAGTAGTTGATGAAGTTGTCAACTCTTCCTCCTCAAAGTCGTTAAAGTGTCCTTCTTCGCTCTTATAACCAGATCTGCCTTCAAGTTTCTCTGAACTTTGACCAGGCTTGAATGCGGATCCAGATTCACCCAGGATATCAATTAGAATTGAATCAAACTCACTGAGGTGGTTGATATTCGGAATTTTCACAATGGTGCCTACAGGATCCCTTGGTCCTTTGGACTCTTTCTTTCGGGCCAATTTAATTTGTATTCCGTCGTCTTTTTTTAAATGAAATTTAGATTCTAGCATATGCTTTTTCTTCGTATTTGTTATTGTGTCAAGTTCCGAATTGCGTTTTCGAACAGTCTTTTCTGCTGAATTACTAGCAATACTTCTACCGGTTTGATTTAAACTGTCGCCATTGTGTCTATGCGTAAGTTTGAGTCCATTGTTTGATGCAGTGATAGTTATACCGGGAAAATTAAGAATTAACTCTAAAACAAGAACTGCTGCTACGAATGTATGAGTTGCGCTAATTCGAATCATATCTGGAACAACTCGTGTTGTATTATTCCTCAAATAAATGTAAATACTGTAGATACCTAAATCAAGTTAAGTATTTAAAAACCTTAAATCTACGATGTCGAATACGGGCTTAATAAGAAACATGAGAAAAACTTTCTATCGCTATACTCTGCTAAAATTGTTTTATGCGGTCAGATTTTATGCATTTTGGTTTATCTACACTTTACACAGTGGAACTTTATTGTACAAACGAACACCATTGTTATAAATACATAATCGTATTTGAATAAAGCCATCAGTGAAAACCATCGCTATTGTTTTCATTCGATTATAATGTACCATTCGGTATTTCAAAAATCTGGTTCTGTGAAAGGCAGTCAAGAATCGCAAATCGCAACGCAAGTCTACCAGTGCAGCGCATGATATATAACAAATGCATTCCTTGGACGCTGCCATTGTCGTCATATGCCATTGTAAAGTGTCTCGCTTTAAGTAAACTAACTCACATTTATCATTCCTTTGCTATTCGGTAGGTGTATGCCTTAGAAATGAGCTACACTTTATGCTACTGTATAGAATATCGTCTTACTACGTGGATATGCTACTGCTCAGCTTCATAATATTTACTTACTTACTCTTTTAACCACGTGATATCTAAAGGCTAAAATACTTTTTTCGGACGCAACTAAATTTCTGTGGACGGTTTGTCAAATGTTTTTTGCGGACAACAAATTTGTCAAAACATGTATATATTTAAATAGAAAAGTACTACATTGGTTTGGTTAGGTAGGCTATATAAGTCATATCAGTGTATTAGGTTAGGGTACTTGGGCTAGGTTTAAGTTATATCATTTGGTTAGGTTAGCTTTTCTGGCCCTTAAACTACGTTCTTAACTTAACATTTATTTTCATTACGATTCTCAACACAACTCAACTTGATTTTTTGGTAGTATGAGACAGAATATAATTGTAGCCTTATGCTACAAATTTATTCTATGGTACGAGACATTCGTTTTAAAACTGGGAGTTGGTATTGTTGGTAACCACACTTTAACCCAACTCCTCGATACACCTCTTAAAATCTCATTCATATCCGAAAAAATTCATACGTATCCTATACTTTGAAAAAACATCATGTTATAATGGCAGTCATTTTGTGCAATTTTTTGTTCGTAAAAAGTTCCTAAAATGTTGTCATATTATTTCCTGCGGACGAAAAAAGTTCCAAAAGTCGTCCGCAAAAAGTATCGTTATCCGCGGAATGTTTTGTCCGCAGGAAAAAAGGATATTGCCATATCTAAACATAGGTATATTATAGAAAGTATTTGACTAAAACTGACAAATACAACCCACTCCATAATTAGTATGAACATATCTGACATCTACATATATGAACATGAACATATACGATTTCTCGATTTCTGCTGATGAACATTTTCACGTTTAGTTATTAAAATTCCTGTGCTTAATTAAAGAGTTAAAATTTTGGTGGACAATTTCACGACTATTAATTTTGCTCACTGTACATAAAATTGAGCGATGAAGTAAAACCACTGCGTTTAAAGCGCAAAACATGTTGGACATCTCGCAACTGTCGTAACTAGCCTTTTATACAAGGATATTATACCTTTAGAATTCGAACTCGTGATAGTATCACCTGAATTACTTTAAGGAAGATGTCAGTCCTGTAGTGACAAACCTGATAATATTTAGAGTATTTCTTATAAATGTACGGAACTCCAAAAAACACTAATTCGTTTTCGTAGTGCAAAACCATGATGTGTATATATTTATGAATTGTGCCCTTGGAATTTATTTATGCCTTTCTAAATATTTGCCTCTAACTTTTCGAACTGAGGATTTTGGTATATTTGGAGAATCTTGCGTACACATTACACGGTGGCAGATAAATAACAGAGAAAGTGTCGATAAAATAACATCAATTTATTATTTGGTAAAATATTAGCAAACAAAAGAAGAAATAATGAATTTGTCATGTATTTTCGTGTGTTAATATGTAATATTTGCGATTAATTTATCCTGCGGTGTACGAAATAAAATAGTACTTGTATAAAAAAAAATTTATAATTTGAGTAATTGAAGAAGTAACCGTTCAAAGAGATTAGTGATAATTCCAGGGATATTTGTGGTAGCGTCTGGCGTAGTAGGCACGAGCAGGTCGATAACCAAGTTGAACTGCAGGAACGCCAAATGGACGTCCACTTGGAGGTCCAATGATAACAGTTTCGTCAGCAAGCAAAGTTTCATCGTTCCCAGAGTCGACTTCCCTTCTAACGATTCTTAACGGCTTTTCATTGTCAGCAGATTCAGCCATGCCGGCATTATTCATGTAGTAAATGTGAGGAGCAGTATCGGCAGCAGGCGGAACCATGTCTAAGTTTAGATCTGAGGGAACTTCTTCAGACAGGTCTAGTTTTGGCGCAATAGCGTAGCTGTCTGCTTGTGACGAATATTCACCAGTAGGGTTTCCATGAGTCATAAACATTCCAAAAGAAGAAAAAACGAGTAGGGTTACCTGAAAGTAAAAAATGTTGGTCAGAAAATTTCATTCAAATCGAATTTCGAAGAAAATATTAAAAGGAATCTTACCAGAAACTGCATGATGAGCAACTTGGTTGTTTTAGAGTTTAAGAAATTTTACTAACCGATTTGATAAAATTTAATTTTTGTTTTAAACTCTTGAATTCTGTAAGTTTCACAAGAAAATCTTCGGAGAGCTTCTCTTCCACAACTGATGCCAATTCCTCCTCTCCATTATGCTTTTATATTAATCCTTAGCGAGCCAATTCCAGCATATTAAGTCACACTCAAAATAAAAATAGCTTAGAATAATTACCATATGAAATCATCCTTTTGTTCTTTAGTAAGCACCTGATGTGTCCAGTTTGGTGTTGGTTGTTCCTACAAAATAAATGGGTTTTCAAATATTATTCTTTGTTCATTATACTGTGTACACAACACATTTCAAATCATAAAACAACAGAAACAGAATCCAGCAAGCATATTCATCTTTGTGATGGAAATCCTTCTCGTTGCAATTGATGGCTTTCGAGTAATTGACAATTTTCACAAGTGTGCTGTAACCTTTTAGCATTGACTAGACTCTGCCAGGAAATATGTTATTTACCTTGAAGTAAACAATTGTCAAGTATTTTTTCGATTGCTTACTTTACTTCACGCCTCCATGTTGTTGATCTACAATAATGTTAAAAGTTCCCAAAGATGTTGAAACGCAGCATACCTTCTTATATGAAACGCAAAAGTATGACTTACACGATATTAATGTCGATATTCGAATAACAAACTATGCCGTTACAAATGAGGTCATAGTTGCACTACTGACGCATTTTCGTCGGAGTGGAGTCAAATTCATTGGTTCATTTTTATCTTGAATTGATAAATAAGGTGCTAAAAACGGGGTAATCTTTGACGTATATAATCACTGCGTCACTAGAGCCCTAAACAGAAGTTCTCTGGAAAGGCGTGATAAAGTACTTAAAAAATGGATTAATGACGCCACAGATTAGGTTTACAGTTTACGTCACTAAATTTCCAAGTCACGACATGTATAGAAAGGGGTATTTAACCTGGTTAGTCATTTGGAGTGGAACGCAATGATTTAATTGACGAAGAAACAAGAAGTTGTTGGTTGTGTTGCGTAATTTGTGTTAAGTTGTATGTGAAGGAATATCTCTTACAAAGCCAGGTACTTTATGTGATAATTAAACGTAAATTCCTTTGTAAGAATGAAGAATTTTTGGTAAAACGTGTTAATACGATTATCATATTTTTCAGACAGAATAAAACCCATATGAGTATAAGTAGTCGGGTTCGTGGGTATAGTCAAAACAAGAACTCCACGAGTAAAAATATATTCGTGTGGTCGCTTATTCTTTTTGAAAAGTATAATTTTTTACATGAATATTCTCAGAACAATCTTATGACATCTTGATTTAAACAAGAAATCATTCGAACCAAGTTGAAATTAAGATACTTTACAATTAGGCTTATAGATTCGGATTATTTTATCGATGATATTTGTTAAATTTGTTTATTGACTTTATTTATTAATAAAAAAAGAATAAAAAAAATCAAACTGGTGTATAGTCAGAGATCCAATTTACAGTAGAATGGGGTAAGACAAGTGCATTGGTTCAGAATTTAATGTATGATTGTTTAAAAATGTTACTAATGACTCGGTCGAATGCTG
>JAHZNA010005032.1:0-11695 GCA_027743935.1 Sinodicranocentrus sp. ZH6 | reverse complement strand
GGAAGCATGCAAGTCTCCAACAGCAACACCTATTTCAGCGTATCCCGCTGGGTTATAAGCGACTCGTAGGCGTTTTTTAAAAAATCCCTAATTATTCCACTTGTAAAGACAGCCGAAAAACACATTGTGCAAGCACTTTGGGTCGACCTTAAGGAAGGTTTGGGAATATGGCCCTCAGTCTGCAATAAATCGACAATTGAAATCTGTTTGTAAATATCGATTCTATTTTATTTTATTTAGGAAACCTGAAACTTCGGGAACCCTATGAAGAAGGCAGGGCAATGTAAGAAAAATACTTAGAAAACGGAATGCGCTGTGGATTATGTTTTATTAAGATTCCAACAATTAATTTACATAAATTGTAATTTAGAACATGGTTAAAATACATCACATATTTCCAAGATTACTGATTACAAGCTTTCTTAAATCTTTTAATAACGGCAAAGTTGAAGAAACGCGATAGGCAACTGTAAGAAAAACTGCATCAAATGCACTGATACACATTTTGGCAATTGCCATCGCTGTTCGATCCGTTTATACTGCATTACACTCACTTACCTACGCAAGAGATTTTAATAGATTTTTCCAAAAATTCATTCCTGACATATTTTAAGAATTTAAGAATCATGAACAAAAGAATTACATAAATATATATTATATAACGTTTCTCGTAACATATAGTATTAAAATGTTAGTTGAAGGCTTCAACTTGAAGCCAACAAAGAGATTCTCTCACGGTTAACATTAATTCCAATACAACCGGCTACAGGCAGATATCATACTATAGACTATAAAAGTTCAGCAAAAGTTTAATAACGACTTTAATATGAAATATAACTAAATAAAATAAACGAGTAAACTTGTTGCTGCTCTCTAGCATGACTAAATACATTTTCGGAATACATAATATGCATGCATAGCAATTCAATCTCTGGTTAATGGCACAGCTTGCATTTTGCATGCATATCAATATCAATGAGGTCGAGACAGTAGTTCTTTTCCACTTTTCTTATAAGACATTTTTTCCTCTTGGATTCCGTCTTTGGAAATAACGTTTCGTGAAGTTAAAAGGTCTTTGATGTGTTGTACGATCAGAGAAATCGCCACTAAAGTAGAAATGGGTATGCAATAAGACATTCGACGCATGCTTATTAAATTTTACGTTTTCTAAAATAATTTAAGTCGAAATAAATGCTTGACAGGTTACCTGTATTGTCTGCACCTCGTGGTATGATCACATCTGCAAATTTTTTTGTCTGCAAAAATAAATTAGAAATACTTACCATTATGAAAAAAGCAACGTACTACTAGGAAAAATAAAAAGGTGCATGTATGATTGATGGAATGAATAACTCTGGTTCAGGTTCAAGTTTTAAGTTTGTTAAGACCAAATTTCGAAATCTGATAACTAAACTATTAGTTATTTAAACAAAATTTTGGATGACTTGTAAAGGGCAATCATCAGTTCTATTTTCTCAATAACGATGCACTATAAGATGTTTAAAATAGTTTACTAAAGCTTTATGACGCAGGCTTATGGATATTTGCAATTTGGCAAATTAAATTTTGAGTGACTATTTAAACAGAGTTTGAGAGTTTGATTTAAAGGACGAAATTTGTGACACATGAATTTATACGATTTTTATCAACTTTCACCCCTTCACAGGTTAAGTTAAGCATATTCTAAGCAAAATTTTAGATGATTACTTACAGGAAGACAAAATTCTTCAAAGGCAGGCTTCACAAACTTCATGTACTGGTTAAGGACAGTGTCAAGATCACGACCTCGTTCTTGTACATCCCTAACAACTGAGAAAACAGTATTATTAACTATTTTTACTATTCATAGTAGGTTCTTATTTATTAGCTAACTTTAATTTGCTTGTATTTCAATTATAGTTTTGACGCTGATGAGGATATATATGTATAAGCATACCTCGTCTCGCTAGCCGAGTGTCAGGGTCTGTATCCACGAACAATTTCATATGAAACATGTTCCGAACTTGCGGAAAATAAAAGGCAAGGATTCCTTCAAATAAAACCACGTCAGCGGGGTAGACAGTTACGAATTGTCCCTCAATTCTAGAATTTGATATGTAATCATATACTGGAACTTCCGTTTTTCTGCCTTCCAGAACATCTTGAAGAGTTTGTACAATCAGCTCTATATCCAGTGCATCTACAAATGGATGATCGATTTGTATTGTACGAGACTTAACATAAGATTCTCACATCATTCATTATGTATAATCCTGAAAATGTGGCATGAGTACGCGGTACATCTTTTTTTTAGATAATTATGATTACTTGGATGATCAAAATCGTACAAGCCTTTCGCTGCCTTTTTCGATTCTTCCGGGGAGAGCTGCTTATAGAAGGAATCTTGAGCAATAGTAACCACTTTTCGCTGACTTTCCAATACTTCAGCTTGTCCTAGCTGCTCCATAATTTTTTGACATACTGTAGACTAACAAAATTTAGCATACACATTATACAGTTTTACTTGAAAAGGAATATACTGAATTACTCATTCATTTGTGCTATCAAATTTGCATTCATTGTCTATCATACAAACATGATGTAATATTCCAGCTCAAACCCACTTTTCATTTGAGCAAACATGTGCATGTGCAAATGACATCAATGGAAAAATAATGGGATTGTAAAACGACACCAATTCTCACCTTGCCGGATGCTGTACCACCTGCTACTCCAATCAAGAATGGGGCTTTGGAGTTGTGTGAGTTTTCCATTGTTCAGTCTTCTGCGGAAAATAAAATGAATAAATGTTAAAGAAATATCGCATAATTGTGTGCTTGAGAAGAATCCTGGAAAATTGACAATAAATTTTTCCCTTAAATTCTGAGCATTGGGCAATACTAGTTCATAAATTATACGTACGATTTTAACGGTAAGGCAAGGCGGCTAATAAAAATACCTTCTGTGTTAATCAACATTAATCAATGAACTTGATGCATTCTACATAATTACTTTACCAATATCGTTTAACTGAGAAATTCTAGGAATGCACAGGCGCCATTTTTATGACTGGCACTGCACGGGTACTCACATTCAATCTAGAAAATGTGCGACGTTATGAATGGTCTGCAATAAAAGCATGAATTTTAGTTTGAAAATCATTTGTGTGAAACGTCTACATTTATTTAACCCATGGTCTAGCTCTAGTGAGCACGGTCAGCAAATATATGCCGTACAAACAATGATATTTTCTATACAAAGCCTGACTCCGATAATAGTTAAAACAAAAGGAAAATAACCACATGTCTGATGCTACCCGTACATCATAACTGAAATTGAAGTCTTCATCGGCTATAAAATAATATGTTTACCCTAATCCTTTATCTACGCGCATATGTTTAATTTTCAAATAAAAAATCAAGAGTTTTAAAACCTGTACACATAAGAACAAATATACCTCTGTGGAGTGCAATGGAGCTGCAGTGACTCAATGTCTGGTTTGTTCAGCCACTCACTTTCACCAGCACTATTTTCTCAGCTTCACTTTTGCAAACAATTTATCCGCACTTGATTTTCCTTTTTCTTTTTACACACATTCGCCTACGGTGTCGTTCGAAGAAACACTGGCCCACTTCTTCTATCAACTCGCATACAAACCTTGTTTAACTGCATACTGCATGGCCCTGTTGAAACAACAATTAATAATAATAATTTGCTATCTTCCAGGAAAGTGCATTTCTACAGAAGTCGTGTTCGAGCACAGGTGTGAATGGTCTGCACTGAGTCAAAAAACCCGGGTGGTAAATGTTTTGTCAATTTTGTTTGCATGTGGAATAGGTTTCGTGCATGTAGACGAGGGTACGATCATGAGGAACATTACAAGCTTATTTTTTCCATAAGTGATAGTTAGTACTATGATATCATACACGCACAGTACGTTATTCGTGTTCCATTCCGAAAAAGATTCGCATACATGGACATGGGCATATATGCGTTTTGCCTACGCCAGATATACCTTCATATATATAGTTCTCTTCCTGGAATTGGAATATTAGCTTCGTTGTGAATGGAATGAATGAAACTCTTACAGCACATGAGACCAAAGTTACAGCTCAAATTACATCATGCAATATATCATTCTCAGGCAGATTTTCTTATTCCTGAGTTTATCAAAGATTTTCTGTAATGCTGAATGTGATTTGCTTGCACACTAGAATAACCTGACTTTGGACGTCGATAAAGTAATGGATTCTGCTAGTTAAGAAACTTGTGCGAAATACAGCTTTTGAGAATAAATGGGATAGTCTGTTTGATGTATGGGAAAATAAAAGAACTGAGCACTAGTGTGCTTTCTTTTAAGCTTTATCTAGAATAAATGAATCTACGCCGCATGCTTTCTTTAGTTGCAAATAGCTCACTATGATTTATCAAAATACATAGCATAAATATTGCAACCAAATCAGTATTTCAATATTTGCAATTCCATGTTTCCCAAACTTTCATATGTGTGTAACTTTGTAGGCTTAAAATTTCTAGAATGACAAAATTATACATGCTTATTAGCTTTTACACCGAATCTGACGTTGAGCTGCTAGCTGCTATTATTACTTCAACATCACTCTTTCTGAAACCAACTGATTAATTGATTCATTAAACATTTTAATGAAAACTCCAGACTCCCAGAGGGGAAAACCCTTATCCTCCCTGTTTGTCTTCCTCTGTATGTAGTGTTCAGAGATGCTAACATAACTATAGTGCACATAGAAGAAACCTACTTATATGACACCTGAACCTTCAAAGAAGTGTGGATGACAGTAGTTAGTGATACATGTATATGTAAATACCATAGACCACATCTCTGACTGAACTAATAAGATAAATGTTCTAAATTCTTCTTTGTCAGTCGTCTTCATTCGTATAGTCAGCAAGGCAGCACAATCAAATAACTAGAGTAAAGAAAATCTGTTTCGCAAAACATGTAAGCAGGGTTAACCCCAGGCCAGGCTTGTTTGTGTTTTATTAAAAAGCAACATCTAATCAAATACAGAGCAGATTACAGTCGGTATTGCCATTGCCAGCTACTTCATAATGAAACCCTTTTATGATGTTCGCTGGCTGTAATTGGCGTCTTTCGAAATGATTATCTCCAATCCACCGCAGAATTTCTTTGATGCGTATTTTTTATAAGACACAGATGTGCTCTATTGTCTTGAATCTGTGTGGACGTCCTTGAACCTGAAGTTAATATGTTGATTGATACATCTCATGTAGAGCATAAGTTTCAGAATAAATTTGACAAGATCTACAAAGTATTTCATGTACTGGCATTGACGACGTGTGTGAAATATGGTCCATGCTTTACGCAAGGTGGCATAAAACTATTTTTTATTAGTCGTCGCATGATGTGCAAATTGCCGTGATAATGGTTATCAGCAATTGCGATTCTGTCTCTGTAAAGACCGATGTGGCAAAACCATGAAGTATGCCGCTTTCTTGTCTCTTTTCGATCCAACCGTAGCTGCGACCAGGTTCTTCACTGAGTTTTTGCACAACTTTAGGTATTCGCGTGTATCAATGCCGACACAGTTCTAATTAGAATATTGATTTCATTGTTTAAAAACGTTTGCAGAGAACGGACATTTAATCATGAACGGAACTCAAAACGGAAGCAATATCGAATGCCCACAGTGGCTTCCACAGGACCCTGGGTTTGCTACAACAGCAATTCATGCAGGTTACAAACCAAAAGATTACACATTCGCTCCTGTAGTTCCGGCTATTTCGCTTTCGACAACGTTTGAACAGGATAGTCCAGCTCAGCACAGGGTAAGAACTGAGAAGAGCAAGTTGGAAACTCAAATTTAGATGCTGTTTACGTCCAAGAATAATTCATTTTGAACAGTGAATGTTATTTCGCTTTAAACAACAGGGATTTGAATATACGAGAAGTGGAAATCCAACTCGGCAAATTTTAGAAACCGCTTTGGCTGAATTGGACAAAGGCAAACATGGTAATGATTGAAAAATTGAAATAATGAAATTCATTAGTTATCGTTGAATGGATATATTGGGTTTGGGTAAATCCTACTTAAAATTTTGTAGGACTTGTGTTTTCGTCTGGGTTGGCTGCCACTACTAACGTCATCTCCATGCTCAACAGCGGTGATCATGTAATATGCATGGATGACGTGTATGGTGGAACAGGTCGTTTGTTTCGTCAAATGACAAAAAAAGCAAACATAACCACGGACTTCGTTGACCTAACAGACGCAGAAAAATTTAAGAAAGCTTTGAATGACAAAACTCGAGTGAGCACAACACATTTTTGCCTGTTTTATAAATAATTGTATTTCAAGTCGATATAACGTTGAGCGTACATACTACTACATACGCATATATATGTCGTGAGCTAACCCTGGTAATCGGTATCTAAACATTTTTTCTTAAACAAATATAGTTGGTTTGGATCGAAACCCCTACAAATCCTACACTGAAGGTTGTGGACATTGCTAAGATTTCTGCCTTGGCGCATCAATTTTCACAGGATATCATTGTAGCTGTTGATAACACGTTCCTGACGTCATTTTTCCAGGTCTTAATTTTAAATTACAAATATCTGAATGCCCCTTGAATAAAGTTTAAGTCATATATTTACAACTAATCATTGAATCATACAAATGTTGTAGAGACCATTAACACTTGGAGCTGATTTGGTCGTGTACTCTCTAACAAAATACGTCAATGGACACTCTGATGTTTTGATGGGTGCTGTTGTAACCCTCCGAGAGGATCTACATGAAAGACTGGCCTTTCTGCAAAATTGTGGGTTACAATTTTTAAATGAAAATAGCATAAAATGAGAAGCTCTCTCATGAAGAAATTGAAAAATTTTGTGTTAATTTCTATGTTCCCTTTTAAAATTAAAGTTGATACTTATAAAATTCCGTTGAATTCCCTGGACTTAATTGGAATTCAATTTTAAGAATAAATTTACTTTTTGGATCAGATTTTCCATGACTCATGCCAGTGTGCCAGCTGAGTTGCGAGAAAAGCTTGGCATTACCGAGACATTCGTTCGACTGTCAGTCGGTTTGGAATCAACAGAAGACCTCATTAAAGACCTTGACCAAGCTCTAAAGGCTTGTTAAATTTTCCGCTATCGATTCCAATTCTCCAATAAAAATATTAGCAAATTTCCAAGCTCCATTTGTTTTAAGTCGTGTTCACCCATTCCAATGCATACCAACTAATATATGCCATACCGTTTCGTGAGCATGCACCAACATTTGTCAATCTGAAAGTAAAGCCACTTCAAAGCTTTAGGACCCATAAAGTGCCGTGCCATCGTTACATTTCGCAAAATTGTAGGGTTATGCTTTTCGGGTAATGATTCCATCTCATACATATTCATTTCTCTTTACACATACACCATATTCATTTCAATTTCAATCCTTCGCTTGTGCTTGTGACATTATGCCACTTTATCGTTGTTTCGAATGAGTCATAACTTTATGGCACACCTTCGGAAGTAGTGGGGTTTAGAAATTCATGTATTTGTATTAATGCACATCAAGATACCACCACTGACTAAGAGACTGAGAGAGTGTAGATAGATACAACACATCTCGAGCTGGCACCCACTGCTAAAAATAATCTTTCACAGGATTAGAAGGCTAACCTGTTTTTCCTCTTGACATTGACACATTATAGGTCGTTCATTACTTACCATTCATTTGTTCGTGCCATTTGGTCTAGTTCATCAATTCGTTTTGTTCATTTTGCTCAAGAATTATTCAGGCTTTGAAAATTGCATTGCGAAGATTTAGCAAGAATCGAATGGATGAACAGCGCATGAAAATGTGTTGTCCCGATCGTCAGTGTTACCTAATTTAGTTTTTGCTGACACAAATTAAGGGAATGAATAATGAAATGAAAATGGTTCAGTAGTTTACACTTTCAAAACTCTGTGTATTGCCCTTGCCCTTGAGCATGCCTATATAGTGGAATATGCTTGCGCAGAAGTAAAAGTATCGGACATTCTATTAGGATGTGGCGTGGCTACATTCCCCTAAAAATTTTATTTAAAAAAAGGACGGTAGTTAACAAATGCAAAATTTATGACATTCAATAAGTTCCCAGTCGACAAAGGGACCTATTGCGTGGTTTTAATTTTGCATGTTACTGGAGAAAAATTAAAAAAAAATTTCAAGATTCTTATGCATCGATCAGTTTTTGACATAATGCTTATACGCTATACTAAACCATCACATACAACAGAGGGATATAGATTTTACCATTTGACTAACTTATAGGTTTTATAAAGAATCATTTAACTATTTTCCAAAAATTTTCCGATACTAGTACATAAATCAATTCTCTATATTATATGTTAAATTTTGAAGTGAGCACAAGGGCAGCATATAAAATCCGCCTGTACTTGTCTATTCATATGGTCTATTCCTAACTTGTCCCGTCACAGCATGACTCTTTTAAACCAGTGAAAGTTGGGTTTGCCTGCGGACTCGTAGTCGTAACTTTAGAAGTACGAAACAAAACTGTGTTAGTAGCGTTTTATGTTGAATGAATGTGAGAAGATTTGGCTAAGGATGTTCCATTAGATTTTAAGACATATACCTATTGAAAAGCAAAAAATAACTATCGAGTATATTCGTATGGTATTTTATATGAAAATGCATATGTACTATTACATAGGAATACTATCGAGAGACAAAGGAAGTTTTTTTAGCTTCAAGAATTTGCTTGTTTGCCAGTAGCGAAGTGCACACCGACTTGGAAAGACAAGTGAATACCATCATTCCATAGAAAACCGATTTTGAACAAGGTAGGTCGGACGGATTTTTGAGATTTTTGGTACATTACATTATTCAAGCAGATTAGTTTTTTTTATATTTAAGCAATGGACGCTTCCACCTGTACGATTGTGGTTTGTAAATACGAGTAATTTGATTTCGAGGAAAAAAGGGTTATCAAACGTGTTTTCTGCATTAAATTTTTTGCATTAAATTTTACGATAAATTCTTTTTTACATTTAATGTTTGAAATGGGTTGAGCCGGATAATACTTGGTTTGCGTGGTAGGATTATGATTTTATGATTCATGTAAAAATATATACCTATCCTGAAAAACAAAGCTTTCTCTTATGTAGTTAGGTTTTACTTAACTTACACATAAAATGTTTCTGTTTTTATCACTATGAATCTAGCTTTATCCGTCTCCATAAAGTGTTAAGAAATCTCCTTCTTCAATAGCATGACTCAGAAGTCACAGAAGTGACATAATTCATATAATTATATAAGTAATTCAACTTGGGTTACTTAAGCTTGCATAATTTGGCCAGTCATTTAGCACACTTTTAAGAAAATAGCGTTTCGTGTGTACTAAACATTTACTAGTTCATCTCATCCAAATAAACCAACTTCACGATTCACGGCTAATCAGCGCCAGGGTACAACGTCTACGTGCAAGCAAACATATAGCCAGTACTTAAATACAATATGCAATACCACATAAAATATACGTCAATAGATGCTAGGTATAGATAATTTATTCTCCCCCAAATCCATTTTTTATACAAATTACTATATCACTAACTTCTTACCCGGCATCAAGAGAATTCCACATTCATCATCACGAGTTACATGCTTCATTCATTCATTTGCACAAGGTTAGCTCTCTTGTGAGTCTTTGATATACAATTTTTTGTACAAACGATAACAGCCTATATGTATCTTTCTATTCTAATAGCGAACAGCATAGCATCAATATTAAAATGTATCATTCCATGGCAGTATATCGTATTTTGTCCAGAAGAGTTCTCGGTTCTCAGTCTCAGATTGCTTTGGAGTAAAAAGGAAATTGAAGTTTCATATGAGAGTGAGCATGTATTTATGTATACCTAAATGTAACTACATGGCCGGCCACGGGGAAAGGCTTTTGAAGCACGGTACGATAGCTTCACTATGACCGATAAAATATACCTAATTCTACATACATATCCTTCACTTGAACCTTCCTATTCCTATTAAACTCCTAACTCACGTCAGAGACTCAGAAAGTCAAATTTTATAGGGGCATAATATACGCATATTCAGCGCTAGAAGTGTGCTTCGTCTCTGACAATCAGAAAAAGAGGTATGCATATGCATACAACACAATATCATCAAAAGCACTCGGTCTAGATCTCGGTCTCGGTACATTTCTTGCTCAGGCTAGGCTGCTAGTGGACACAAGGTGGAAATTTCTTTTCGGCTTGGAATATTATTTTAAATCAATTTACCGGTAAGACTCTTGTTATTTATAAATTAATCATTCATAACGATTTTACCTAGTTAGTTAGGGCAGGAAGCAGTAATTGTTGCATTAGAGTTGGAGTAGAAATCTTAAAGGACATATTTTGTAGTTTTTGGAGATTTTACTTTGTCAAACAAATGGAAATGTAACAAAAGCATCTGTACCTGTACCTGAGATTGGAGATAGTGACAGCAAGGGAGGAAATTTGTGTTAAGGTATTTTAAAGGCATATTTTTAAACTGAAAAAATTGAATGAAACTACAGATGACACTAGGCTGTGCAAAAGTGTCTACCCGTTTTGCTTGACCTTATTGGCACTAACTGCTTTGCTATGCCTTGACTTGACGTACAACGAAGTCTGAACGAACATGCAAAAAAATTGAAAACCATTCATTAAAAGTATGTGGTTAGTTGACAATCAACAATTGTGGGTTTATCATGACTTCATAACGTAAATTTTCTCATTCAAAGTCATTTTAAAGACATAAACTGCGTCCTTAATATCATGATAGTTTTCGAAATATTGAAACATTGTAAAAATCCAGACGAACCTCAAAGTTGTATAGACTTTAGGGTTTGCCACAAAAAACTACTAATTTCAGATGCAAGAAAGCAGTTGTCTCTTGTCTGTTTTACACAGTTTAGTTTCTTTCATGCGTCATTAAGTCACCAGCACCAGTCAGAGTCAGTACAATCAGACTGACGCATTCGAACTTCAAACTTTGAGCAGACGTCAAATGTAAAGCGTCTAGTGTTAGTAGTGTTAAGTGCCCACTTCCGTTTTAACTTACAAAATACTTTGAGTGGAGTGGTAGTCGATATGATTTATGATATGATATGAATATGATATTGATATCAATCATTCTGAATCGGTCATATATCGTGGTACGGTCACGGTACAGGCAAATTGGCAAATGGCATACGATAAAACATCCGTCTATTGATATTGTCATAAGCACTCTAAAGGTTAAAAAACTTCGAAAGGTCAATAAATATTGCATTTTGCATTGCACTGCATTTACTTAATAACATAATGCATAGATTGCAGCTTCTTACAATTAGTTGTAATTGTAACGTTATAAGTTAAAGTCTGTAGTAAGTTTTGCAAATTATTAGTGTAAGTACAGTTGACACTTGACAGTGCAGTCAGCAGTACAAAGTTTCATACTATATTGCTCAGCCAATAAAAATGCTGTTTTCTCAGGTGATAATATACCAAAGTAAACTGTACACTTGTATTTTTTATGTTTCAGGTTCTATCAGATTCTAAACTAAACCCATAAATATGGTAAGCCATTAATATTCATCACAGAAAACAGCTGTATATACTTACAAGCAAGAAGCGAAAAGCAATGCATTAGTATGGGGACAACAGTTTTACTAGGAACCAATGAGAGCATTTGCG
>JAHZNA010005030.1:0-12816 GCA_027743935.1 Sinodicranocentrus sp. ZH6 | reverse complement strand
TGAGTTTTGCAAAGTACTTTCCGTGGATCAAAAAGTTGAAGCCATTTTGCATGCGGAAAATTCCGACCAAAAAAGGCAACTGGAAATGGGGCTTAACAGATGAAATATCTGGGAATTGTGAACTTGGGACTTGGGGTATAAATAAATAAAAGTCTAGAGGATAATTTAACGTTATACAGATGTATTTAGGCTATATAGCGGTGTAATAACTACATTGAATGTTTACCCATCCACATTTCTAAAAAGGAGAGGATAAATTGGGAAAGGAAATTACGCACAAGCAATCAAAAAGATGGAGTGGCTGCAAGGCACATATGTGAAAGTATTATTTGGAATATAAATCCCATTTCCGAAACTCACAATAAATTACCTGTATGAAAATTCTTGTTTATTTCAGCAAGCCCAGGATATGACTAGCTGTTAAGACATAAACCTAAAATTGCTAATAAGCATATCATGCCTAAGTAGGGAAATTTGTGGGCACTCTAAAAATTGCTAAATGGAGATTGGAATGACACCGAGTGAAAATGCGTAGCTATACCTAGGTATTTTGACCCGCGTGTGTGGTGGGATGGGGTAGGGACTTTTAGAATTCTCGAATTTATGAGTCATTGGCTCAAAGTGTAATCTAAGTTTATAGTAGGGATTTAAGACCTTTTGCGGGATTCTCAGTGTCTCTCATTTTGTGAGAGAGTCATTCATTCACCCATGAGAAGCCAAGTCATGGGCGTGCACACGCAGTGGGCTGTTAAAAATTTGACGACAAAATACCTCCCATTATTTTTGGACTTGTTGTTTTCTCTCTCTCTCTCTCTCAAACTTAAGCAGAGCAGTGGAGCAGGATCGTTTGCGAGTTTAAAAGTAATAAGTTGGTAAAAAGAGGGCAATTTGGCGACCAAGGGAAAGTACTGTTTTATATTCTCAACCATTTTGGCTCTGACTTCTAGCCCGGATTCCAATTGCCCTAATTTATATTTTCACCATTAAAAGCTTCTCCATGAGGAGCAAACGGTGGTGTGTATGGGAAAGCTTAGAGCAAATTTTCCCAAAGCTCTCACTCTCCATAACTTGAAATATATATATACGTATAAAATTTGTCCGACATAAAAGGGAAAAGTTGGTGGTGACTTCACACAGGGTGCTCAGCTTCCGCCACACATTGCTTTATTTCCCTTGTTTACTAGATTCCTTTGCTCTCTTTGCGTGTTTGCAGGTGATTCAATTCATTTGATAAATTGCGGTATAATGTGTATGCAGAGCAGTTAGTTCCACTCCCCGTCCGAAAAAGATGATACTGGTGAGCGAGGAGGAAGGGAAAACTGAGATTTATTTTATGTTTATGCTCTCCCCTCCTCAAGGCAGGGTTCCTAAGGATCTATGTAATTTGCACAAAAACAAGCTTGTTCTCATTTTTTAAACTCTTTTTCTTCTCTGTCCAAAAATATCCACAACAGGATTCCATTAAACGTCCCAAAAGTGGAGGAAGCCCAAGCTTCCCATATAGACACATAAGCAACAACATCCACACAAAATCCATATTTGGTTAGAGGGTGTAAAGCTCATCCTGAAAAATGCCAGGGAAAAAAAGTAGCTTGTTTGTGAAAATGCCATTTTCTTGCAAGATATACCCCCCATGATATATGAATGCGGTGGAGGTAATGCTGAAAGTCTTGTGTGGCGCTATTTCAATTACCAAGTTGTGTCGAGGGAATTGCGAAATAAACACTGCTGTTATTTCCCTCCGAGGATGAAGCCACCATATAAGATTGTATCCTGTAGCGGAATGTTCGAAACTCTGAAAAGCAATTTGCTTTCGAATGACAAACGGTTAGTCTCCCAAGGAGGTATAGTTTAAGAGTATAAACCGAGAATGCTTTCCATAATCTCATAAAATATCCTCTCAACCTTTCAAACTTTCACCTAACCACTGTTCCCTTTTTGGATTCCTTGAGAAGATAATCGCATGCGCAAAATGAGACAATTAAATTACCAAAATAGCAATAACATTGTCTCTCCACTCATTACTCGAAAATACTCAAGTGCAGTTGGGATATTGTCATTTCTCTTAAAGACATGTATAAAAATATACTTTACCCTCAAGTCTTGGCGTACCACAATCACATCCTTACAAAACCCTCTTATCTTTTCAAGAATATATACGTTCTCTAGTCAAAAGTCGCAATCCAGCTCTTTCATGATTAATCCATATGCTCAAGTGGGAGTTTTTCTCAAGAGGAAAGATTCCCTTGTAAAAAGACAGACAAAAAGGAGGGTTTGTCGAGGAGATAGCTATAATCATAAAGTCACTTAGATTTCCACAAGAGTTTTTCTAGTTATTTCCCTGGAATTTTAAACTTCTTTCCTTCCACCATGTTGACATTGGGAAGAGACGAAAAGTATGAGTTGTTGTGGGGAGATAAGGGGAACCCCAACTTCAACATGTTTTTCCTCCCATGTAAATGAAATGACAAAAGGATAAAAAAAGAAGCTAAGAATGAAAATATGAGCGGTGCGGCAAGCGACTTGTTCGTGAGGTAGCGTTATCAGAGAAGATATTTCGATTTATGAGTATTACCCTGATCCTCCTCAGGAGGAGAAGACTGCAATCACGAAACTTGCAACATTTCCGGATGATAGTGAGGATGTTATAGCTTGGATTTTTTTTCGATCAGATTACTCCATCCAGCTTTCCTGTCTTGTTCATATGCACTAAACCAAGCTGAACAATTCCTGTTGCCATTTTGCAAGACTTTTTTGTCTCCCAGCCTCCACCACTCGTACTTTGTGCATGGTATACCTTTTTGGGGAATATTGAGCTTTCCTTCACTGCAGCAATGTCTTAACTTTCCTCTCTCATTTTCTTATATATGTTGGGTTGGGAGGAAAGGAGAAAAGAGGATTTTCAGATCGGTTTTTATATTCCCTGGATTTTCTCCGCAATGAGAAAAGTGCTCAACTTGTCGTACAGATCCATACGTATTTTTCCATTTAGCCATGCATGCCTGGATGATATTAAAGTGCGGGTGGCAGCCCATGACGAGATTTTTATATAGAAGCCAACGTTTTTTTTGTCGTAGTTGAACAATTTCTCACATTACATTTCAGGTTTTTATTGAAATCCAAGGTTTAGACAAAAGTTACAAGAAAAACTTTTTTCCCTTGTTCACTTTTTTTTCTACCTTACCTTTTTATCCTATTCCACTTCTTTTGTCTTCTCCTTCCAGCCAAAGAGTACAATGCTTGAATGGGATTTCTTTTAGACGGTTGAGAAGGTGCGGTGATACTCATAATAAATACGGTTACATATGAAACGGCAAAAATAGGCGTGTGACGTATATCTTTCATTTCCTTTGACTTTGTCTTCTCCATCTTGTCATTCCTTTTTTTCTCAAAGAGAGAGAGAGAGTAAAGTTGACTGGGAATATTGAAAAGTGTAATATCTTAACTTGGAATTTCTTTCCGATCCGATCACATCTTTTGTCTCTTTTTCACACACTCCTAGTCAGTCATTCTCTCAACGAGAAGGCTTACAGCTTACCAACGTGTACAACTTTTTGAGATAGCATCTTCCTCGAGAGTGAATGCCTATAGGGATATTCTTTGTGGGAGAAGAAAGCATTTCTTTGAAACATGTCGGATCTTTCTAGATTAGATGAGCTGGGTGGTATGCCCTTATTCTTTTTGTGCATATATGTATGTATGTATATACTTGTGTCTATACCTGAGATAGAGCTAAGTGTAGATTTTCGTTTCCCCTTTTCCTCTTGTTCAGCTGAGGATTGCATCCTAAGTAAAGGAAATCCTGAATGAAATGAAAAAGCTTTTTGACCACATTTGGCTTACAAAAAGTTTGAGATGCTAAATGTATTAAAGGCTACCTACGAATGGCCCACTCAAAAAGATCAAAACTTGGGCGCTTTTTTACGTATCCTTCTTCTTCTTCGTCTCCTTTCTATTGCTTCGATGAGAAAGTCAACTTTTTTTTATTCTGACAAGGTCATATTGATAGATGTATAAGGTTCACTTTACTTGCGGGGATCCTTAAATAAACCTCTTTTTCTTAAAAAAAAAATGGTTTTTTCTATTCCCATTGTAGAACTGAAGACTGGAGAAGCTAAGATGATAAAAGATAAATAAAGATATTTTACTCCATTTAAGTGGATTTTGGTGGACTAAGAAGAGAGTGAAAGAATAAAGAAACAAGTAGATTGATACTACATGAATCCCTACTTTTCCTCTTGTTCATGACGTTATGCGATCATGAGACACTTATTTATGTCTGATCTGGAAATGGCACGCTTTCGGCTATTTTCACTAGATAGTATTGAAATATACTTATCTGTTGGAAAGAGATATAGACTTTTCTCTTTTTCAGCTTTATAGCTGTTGTCTAATGTCTGCAGCAAACTGGAAAATAGCGGGGGCAGGAAAAACCCGGAACTTTACTTTCAGATACGACATATAACTTGTTAGCTTGGAAAATGTAGAAGGTCGCCAAATTACTCAACACCACTCCACTTCGTAACGAGTTGGGTATGAGCTATTATATGAGGACGATTCTAGCTTATTTTCCTCAAGTATTACACAAGCCCTGAAATAATTGTGAAAGAAAGGGTTTTTCTCTGACGCACAAACTCACACATACACACACGATGTGAAATTCTCGTGGAAAAAGTTTTCACCGTAAAGGTATCAAATTATGGTTGAAGTGGTTTTTCAAAAAGCTCAAGTAAACAATCATAAGCATTTATAGGGAAGGAATGTCTCTTGACAAAAATCAAGAGAGAGATAGAGAGAGAGAGGGAGAGAGAAAAAATATGAGGATGTTGACTATAAAATGTTAAACACATATTTCCACAATGCGTTAGTGTATATGCGCAAAAGCGACAAAATACTTAAGCTTCCTCTACGCAAACCTCTTTTTTTCCTCGAGGATATATTTTTTTGGTCGTTACTCTGTTGGTGGTTAACAGTAAAAACATTTTTGACTTCTTGACACAACCTGAGAGAAGAAATGGAGGAAATGGGAAAAATACGAGAGTTTTCTTTTGGGAAAAAAAGTTGGCAATGAAGGGAAAAGGAAAGAATGGAGTAATGGAGAGAGGAAGTTAGGGTATAACCTGATTTGAAACATTATCTCAAGGAATCCCACGAGTCATGCGGCAATCAATCATCTTTTCTCTGCAATCCAAGCGCATGCAGTATGTAATGGGGAATGCGTGCTGGAAAAAAATCTTTCAGATTCCTTCAAAAAATGGGAATGTGATGTTAACAGTGCAACTTAAGCACTTCAACGTCTTGTGTAGGTATATATATAAGTGACTGATGCGTACAAAGATTACCCTTTGTCGTTCCTATCCACCATTGGGAAAGTAGAGACATGAGAAACTGAGAGAGACTTTCTGTTTTTTGCACATTTTCCCTGTCTCCACTTTCATTTCACTTTCCTCCCCTTTCGAAATAGTGATGATTATTCCAATAGGCAGGAGCCACATTAGCTGTTTCATTTCCTTTCTATACTTGAGAATAATGCTTTCTTCAGCCAACTTTCTCTCTCCGATTCTTTGAGTTATGAGGTGTATGTTGTTTAGGGATATATAAACACTCACACTCACATGTACATTTACTTTCTTTGATTTTCCGTTCCTAGAATGGCTTAAGGACATGCCCTCAATGACATGAAAATGTGTATTTAATACGAATTCATAGTGACGCATGAAGGGATTGTAAAAGCGACACAATCAACTTCCAACTTGTGTATCTCTTTGTGGAAGGAACTGTCACGAAATTGAATGGCTTGTGAGAGCTGCCGTCGTTCATTCGACTGGATTGTCAGTCATCATCAGAATAAAAGTCGGGGCTTTTTCTGTGTTGACAGCTACTAGATGGAAAATAAGGAGAGGAAGAGAAGGATAGATACATATGTTATATTAGTAATTGCGTGACACACTTTCCAGCTTTTAGTTATCGTATGTGATGCAGGGTAATGGCATGAAGAGAAGAGGTGTTTATATTATGTTGACTTGGCTATCTCAATCAACTCGGTCGAGGGAGAAAATGGGACTCAACAATCCCATTCTGGTGTGTCCTTGTCGCGTCTGGAAAAAATGTCATTTTTTGTATTTATCATCAAAGCGGATCAGCACGTTTTCTTATTTTAGCTTGCACATCAGCTTGCACACAAACTGGAAAGTAGCCAGTTCTCATGCAAAATTCACAACACGAGTAAGATAACTGGCTGAATGGATGGGACTGACCTTGAATCAGTGTTTTTAATAAAACAAGCATAATTATGCTAATGAGGAATGGGGTTTGAATCCAAAATTATGACAAGGGTAAACGGGGAGATATGGTAAATGAGAACTGGATATATATTTTCCATGTTTTTGGAAAAATTGTTTTCAAACATGGCTCGAGGTCAACTGGAATGAAAACAGATATTTTGCATAATAATATTTCCTTTGTTGTTGTGAAAATAAAGTAGAAAATGTCTGGTGAATTGAGGTCGTTCCTTGCAATGGGTTTCAATTATTTACACAATATTAATTAGAACCATTCCTGGGTAATATTCAACCTCACAATATCCTTCAAAGAAACACAAGTTTCCACACGGAAATAAATACTCTTTTGATGATAACCTGGTGACTGCTAAGTCAATATTTAATATACTTCCTTGTACACCAGCTATCGATCCGCAACGTGCGTAACTAAAACCTTATCAAATAGCATGCCTCAATGACTAGACTTGTCTCAATATTGATGGTTAGGATGATTTTGAACATGAAACTTGCAATGTTTTGATTAATATCTGAAAACAAACTGGCGACATGCTTCCTTTCATTTCTTTGTTGTCAATGTATCCTTGTTTGAAAATGGGAGGGGCATTTGAAAGTTACTCTTGATAAAAATAGGAATTTAAATATCCTTTTCATCCTCCTCCACAATTGCACAATACCTTTCAGTCCCGAACATTCTTATAAATTTATAGACTGAAAAGCACAAAAAATTGAGTTATACAACATGTCTCATAGTAAACCTTTATTTGGACCAAATCTTCTCAATATAATACGTAATTCTCATGGTACTTTCCAAACTTAGGTTTCCAGACAGTCTACTTCCTACGAATCCTATTCAACATGAAATTACATTTAGAAGCGCAGACACAATGTAAAAAAAAATATTCTGCAAAGGTGTACATTAAAATCAAAGGGTTTCCCAAGCCATTTTCCTCCGGCTAGAAGGCTCGTTAGGGACTCAACATTGATATACTCGGAAATTCCCAGGGAGTTTTGAATATTTGTCTGTCTGTCTAGTTCAAGATATAACATGAATAACCTTTCGTGAATTCTGAGTAAAATCTAGGTGGATGAAGTACTCAAATGAAATGGGGATGTGTAAGGAATATTTTTTATTGAAGTCTACCTGGGATTTCATTTAATGTACACTTGATGGTTTTCAAAGTGCAAAACCCACTTGGATGCAAATTTCCTATTCTCTCTGTATCCCTCTCTTTCTCTCTTTGTGAGAGAAGTGGAGCAAAAAGGAATGCATGAATTTCATCTTCTCTTGGGTGTTCTGCCGCATCCGAACCTTCATGAATATTTCAAATCTTTCATTTCAATTCCATATTCCAATTCGGTGTGTTTGCTCACGCAGCACAGTACAATGGTATGAGGCTTTTCTGCATTTATTGCTTTGTCACAATGTTCTAATCCGAAAAAGGGTATTTTCTCTAAGAATAATTTTTTCCAGTTGTATGCGCTTCCCCTCTGCTTTCAATTGATTCATATGTTTTCTCCGTCGCAGAGGCTGAAGGAGTGATGACGGTTTATTTATTTTGTCGCATTCTGCCTCATATCTATGCACAACTTTTATTCCCAGGAAAAAAACTACATTTCTTAAAAACCTTTGCTGTAAATGACTCGAAAACTTTGTTATGAATAGTTAATGCAGTTTACGCTTTCTCTGAGAGGGTGTGCGTGTGGGTGCGTATAAGCTATTTCTTGTCACATACCACAATGCTTTCTCTTATTTATACCATTATGCTTGGCTTCCTCCCATTTCCACTTTTTGGCTTTTATTACGATTCAATTCCATTTCCCCCTTTTTTCTCCTCCTCCTCTTATAGTCAAGTTCAAAAGTTGGGATTTTATGAGGGGAAATTGTAAGACTCTTGTGGTTTAGTGCACAAACATTTTTATACACAGAGAAACCATTACACCCTTTTAAACTTCTCAATGGGATTTGAAACTTGAAACCAACAAAAAGTTGTGATGTGAAAGTAATGCACAAAATGTGATTTAAATATAGCCTATGTGTATATTTAAATTTTCTTTGGTGGTTATATTGCGTATCAATAAAATTGCTTTTATTTCCCCTTGAATAATCGGACTTTGAACTTTGGTGCAAGCTATAATTTCTCAGGTTGGTGCACTAGCTGAATTTAAATTCAGATTTTATAACCTGCTCAGGTGAAATTTCCCACGCTATTCAAATCCCTTCTACTACCCCCGCAGCTTTTACGACTGATTAATTGTAGGTTGGCATTTCACAAGTATAATTTCCTAAACTTCAAGACCTCACATGTCATTTGCAGTATTGTCCAAATGGCTACTCAGCATGAAGGCAATAAGTGTTTAGAGAAGAAAATAGGGTTTTAAGTGTAAACTTCCAGAAAGGTCAATGATCACCAAACAGTGAACAACTTTACAGAAAATTCCCCTTCCGCTTTCAACCTTTCCCCCATCCTGCACTTATCGTGAGTCCCTCAATAAAGAAATATAAAATGTAGTCGATTTCGTGAAGGATTATTATTTTTTATTATTTCCTCCTCAAACAACTCCGATTTCATTTTCTATTTTGATTTCCTCCCCATAAATTGAAAGAACAAGAATAAAACGACTGAGAGCGGTTTTTATGCCAAGAAAAGTAGACATTTTTCGGTCATTGTGGTTTTCACAAGCAGTGTTTTTCTTCCACTTTCCCACAAGCCCACTTGAAATAAATTCCGCTCCTCTACTGCTCAAAAGGGAGGGAAGCATATGTCTCTCAGAATGAGAGAGAGTCGACAAGCAATAAACTCACTATTCCCTTTATTGCTCTCAGTCCAAAGGAAAATCCACTTGAAATAAAATACACACAGGAAACTACCCCTTCCAATAATGGAATCTCGGAAAGAAGTCAATTACTGTGTTGATCATGTCCATACTCAGAACTCGGGAACATTTCCATATGGAAAGTTTGAAAGAAAAAAAACCTACCTGAAGATATATATTTTCTCTCTCTCCTTTGGTCTACAACATCTTTAGAATGATTGCCCACATAAGACTAATTATCCCATTTCATCCTTTCCCAGAAAGGATGGAAAAAGATGAACGTGAGTTGGTTACTTGTGTATATTTGCCAATTTCATTAACACACTCTTGAGATCCCAGTATAAGCAGGATGAAACCAGTTGTGTTCATTATTAGAAATGCCTTTTTCGTGAGAAAAGTAGAGAACACAGGATTACTTGGATTTGTACGAATTATCACATTGCCCATGTGGGACTCATAGGTTTAAAAATAATTTTATACAGTTTATTGACACTTGTAAAAATAAAAAGGATGAATGAGTCTACGTCTCCTCCACCAACAAAAGCTTATGTACATATATCCGGTGTCATAGGTAGAGTAATATTTTTTCTTGGGCTTAGACACCCAGTTTCATTTTAAAAGTTGAAGGTCTCTTGGTATAAAGAATACAAAGCTTTTGTGCCATAGAGAACAATGAATGTTATGAATGTGAGAGCGTGAGCGTAGTCAATTGTCTTTGTGTGATTTTCGTGATAAGAAAAGAACACATATAAGAGGGTGAAGCAAGTCTCAGCTGAAATGTAGTGTACATCCTTAATATTCTCTTTTATATAGACTCCTCCTTGAAACAAATAACAATGGATATAAAGCATGCATCCATGAATTTGATAGTGACTAGTCATGGATTAGCACAGTAGAGGAAACGGAGCATATCTCTTGTGCACATGCATCCATGCATACATTCATAGAGTCAAGTCTTGTTTCATGGTTTGGAGAATATTATTCTCATTCATGTTGTTTCTTGGGAAGAAAAAGTTACATATATATATATGTCTTTATCTTAGAAATCTTCTGGAGAGTTGCTCTTCTCTATTATCCACATCTGTAATATCACACGCCAATTCTCTTTCCTAGTCCCATACCCAGCACTACTTTTTGTATTCAAAGGAAATTTTGCGTGAAAGGAGTCTCCCAAGAAAAAGAACTCGGAAGCAAGGTAATGTATAACACGAAGAGAAAATGAAGGTTCGTTATTATAATAAAGTTGAGATATTGCCGATTTCACGCTTCGATGATGGAGACGGAGCGGTGGTTAGGGAGCCATTTGAAATCATCCCATATAGCACGTCTCCTTTCTAGAGAATACTGGACTAGAATACTTTCCCATTTCCAATGATAATCCTTCTGTTTTTCGATACTTTTTCCATTTTACACTTTCTCTCAGCTTGCTTTTTCTAGAGCACAGCAACCACAACCACATGGAATTTTATCCCTTTTATTCTGAATAATTCTACCCACATAGGAACTCATCCTGAGTGCTTTCGCAGGAAAATTATCCTTGTCTCGGGGAGGGTGAATATTTTTGTAAAATATTTGTGGCTCCTTGCATAACTGCTATTATGTCTTTGTAGGATTTTTTAATGTGGTTGCAAATGATGTTGGGGCAGTTACGCAATATAGCGATACATATATTTGAGGAAAAAGGCTATGAATGTAGTTTTGTACCCATGGCCATTTTCTAGACGAGGCTAATAACCTTCTTGATGACAGCGCGTGGAGGGAATATGGATAGGACATGCTTCTTAGAATATAGGTGCGCCTAGACCTGAGGAAAATTGTCTGTCATAAATGACTTCAAAGTAATCATCATTTGGCGAAATAGCCAAGGTTTTCTAGCGTGACAAGGGATTTTATTTTAATTAGACCTTCACTCCACTCCCATCTCTTGTTTTTCTTGTGCCTATTATAACGTCGACTTTATAAAACGTCCTCTTCCAATCCATGTTTTCTCATCCACGCGTGTCTCAGTTTTTTTCTCAGTCGATCCCTATTTAAGCAAACTCTAGGAAATTAATGAACACACGGCTATTTTCACTTCAAGCCAGACTTACTTTACTGACAGGAAAAACGAGACATGGGCAAGGGCTTTTACTCCTCAAATATTGAACTTAATGTGGGGTCCGGGTGCATACAACGTCACCTTCAACCATTTATTTCAGATGCGTTGCCAATCGACGAAGACAAAGAAGCAATGATGATGAAGGGAAAGAGGAGTTTGTACTGAGCTCATGTTGTGTATTTGTTCAGTGATTAAGGGCTTAGGGGAACTGAGCAGAACTCTCTAATCTTCCAGATAGATCAAGGGCTTACACGAACAGATCAAGACCACACACTACCATCATCTGCACCACGCGATGGAGTTAAAGGAAAAGAGCAAAAGTAAACAGACGAGAGGAAGAAGAAGAAAATGCGTCTCTTTTCCAGACTTGGGTGCAAGTCTGTTCCCAAAAAGACGACAAATGTACACAACAGTACAAACTTGATTGCGTAATGTACCTAAAAACATACGCAATATATATAAAATCAATGCCTTTGTCAAGTACACTACGCAACTTAAAAGGGGGTCAATCTCAATCGCGTTGTCTTTTTTTGAGAAAAATATAGCATATAAATGAAGGAGAAATACACAATGTAAATGTTTCTTCATGAAATGAGAAAACAAGATTTTTTTCCAATTTCACTTTCTCTTTCAAAGACAAAAATTTCAAGAAGGTTAATTTGGAGGTGGGAAAAAAACACTTGAAAAAATGTCCATACGCAGCTTTGGCCACCCAAAATAAAGTCCTTTTTGGGAAAAAAGCAGACAAAGCTGCATAAGCTGAACAAGGATCTCGGTTGAGTGGAAAACTCGTCTTAGTCAGTGAATTTTTTTTTTCATTTGTAAAAATGGCAAAACTCAACATGACATCAAGGTTGGAACATGAGGAAAAATGTTATTTCTTATTCCACAAGTTTTTTTTCACTTTCTATTTGTGCTCAGCATCATTTTTCCCTTGTAATGGGAACCTTTTTTGTCTTCCTTTGTCTTGTTATATGCAAGCGAAGCAAAAGATGGGGAAAGTGGAGTTTGTTGGAGAGAAAGTTTTGTGTAAAATGTGTTCAGCTTTAGTTGTGATAGCGCCATTCTCTTTGGCTAAACCACTCGTTTCCTTGCAAATGGTGTTTATTACTAGGCTCTTGGATGGGTTGTTTTTGAGGAATCTTGACGATGACGATGATGACGGCGGGTTGAGTTGCTCTTTGAGCTTTTTGAACTTGTTTTTTGACGACTAGAATACACACACATAGATAGAGACTCTGAGAAAAAGGAATATTGCATGAGATGGTTAATGGTTGCTAGCGTGCATACCATAAAGCCACAAGAGTCACCACTCATGTTTTGCAATATACAAATTTCAGATTCTTTCATTTTCCTTCATGGATCATCATGAGAATAGAAAGCAATGCGAAGAATGGATATTACCAAGGAAGAATGAGCTCGTCTGCATACAAAGTGATTCCTCCAAGACACATCTTCTCTGAGAACAACACACATTTGAATGCCATCAGGAGACAAGAGGGAGATACGGACAGACACATTATTAAGAATACACACACCATCCTCTGTTGTTGTGTTCATGTGCAGTTCTAAATTGGTTAAAGAGATAAGCCTTTTGGTCGTTGGAGAAAACACGAGGGGAGA
>JAHZNA010005029.1:0-10527 GCA_027743935.1 Sinodicranocentrus sp. ZH6 | reverse complement strand
TGGCCGTTATCACGGTCAAAAACCGTTAAATCTTAATTTCTCGTGAACGGCTTTATATTTTTCCGTTCTGTTTTCACTAATCAAAAAATTTAATCAATTTTTCAACAAATATTGTTTTTTGATCAAATTTTCTACGCTCCTTTTTTCCATTATATTTGTATGGTTTATTTCTTGCGAAATTTTAAAACAAAATCTATATCTTTCCTTGGTGTTCTACATGACTAATTTTTTAAAACACCCGATCGGGTCGTTTCTTTATTCTATTCATACTTAAGACAAAATAATTCTAAGCATTTGGTAGAACACCCTATACACACCACTTACACATAAAGTTACACCCTAGGAACTAAGTAAAACACCCAAAAGGGTCGTTTCATAATTCCATTTGGACTTTAGAACACAAATCTAAAATAGCTTTGTAGACATATTATGCACACACACACACAGACGGCGCAGACAATTTCATAGGCTGGCACTTCAAACCCTTTTGCAAGCTAATAAATCATAAAACACAAGAAGGTAATTGCGAAGACTTTACTAGTTTTTAAATAGTGAAAAAAATAACGTAATGTATAATGGTCTGGGTTGATTGTTTACAAAGCACGAACGGAGGTAATTTGCTAAATTTACTCGAAAAAATATATGCAAGGAATACGGCTAGTCAAAATGTAACTAGTCAAATGTTCCTTGTCGAAAGCTCGAGTCAGCAATAAAAGTTTTATAAACCTACATTCATCAAACCCAAAAATCTATTTCCTTAAAATGTAATGAGTTTATCAAGTCAGCCCTATGCCTCTTTATGTTATTAAATTGTTATTACACAATGCTACAATAAATACACTCATCTACACAAACTTATCTATTCTTCTGAAAAGTTTCTGTTGTTTTATGCTTTAATGTTTTAATATGCTTGAATTTAAGATTTTTTTTCCATACAAATTGCAATAAAATCATAAATGCTTGTATGCTTTTAAATATTCTTAAATCTAAAGGAATATAGTCAAGTTTTTGTTAGAAATATACACGGGTAATACTTGAAAACCAGCTGACAAACTGTTAAATGGAAGACATATATTTCAATTCAAATATTTATGGATAAAAGAAAGCGAACAAAAAAACTCGTACGCTTACGGGTAGAAAGAGGCTTTACATCATATTTCTAATATTTATCGGCAGTTATTTGTTAACCTCGTTGTCTGACATACTTTAATATGCTTAAATTTGTATATTACGCACCCTTGTTGACGTCAATTGAGTCATATAATGCCGACGCACACGTAAGCTGTTGACAGATCATAAATTATATTGTTTTCAACATTAACTTTCAGAATCTTTGATTGATAAGACACTTGAAATGTTTTGAACAGCATTAATACCGGTTTTCAGGCATGTTTTATTCAACATTTTTTAGGTTAATATTTTGATTATTCAATACATCATATTTTTGTTATCATGCATTATCACTGAAATGATGAGCATTTTCCATTTGCAAATTGAAAACAAATAAAAGTATGCATATCGCCACATCACCAGCCATAAAAATGCCATATTCTTATCAATTTAGCACAGGTGCGAGGCTGTGGGAATGAATTGTATAAGTAAATAAAAATAACAAAATGGAACATAGATAATTATGCATTAAGTGAAGTTTCTTGGTTGACTTAATGGATTTAATTTTTTGACAGACCATAAAAAGGTATAAATGATTTAAAATTGGTTTCTTAGGATTGATTTAAAATAAAGAATTCATAAAGATATGCATTATTGAACTGCTTGACCATTTACTTTGATGAGTGCAAATGGCTACTAATTTCACTTATGTTTTCTAATGTATGCCGTTAAAGATAATGAAAATTTAGCTCAGGGTTAGATATTTATCCAGACTAAAAATTTTCTTTGCTAATTAAGTAAGAAACTGAGAGCAAAGAAAGAAGATAAAGTTGCATTTCTTCACATGAAAGTATGTAAGCAAGATTTAATTGTTGGACATTTGAATGCATATTGATGTTTAGTTATTCATTTTCGCTTAAGGAGGATTTACTTGTTGATCTGTCTATATTACTACAAAATGACTAAATTGCAAAAGAGCACATCACAGTTAAACTTCTGTTAATACTGTTTTCTGGTCATTTAGTCAGATTTTCAGTATAAGGTTTTTAAGGTGAATCACTTGAAATACTGAATTTCTATCTGATTAAGTTAAAAATTGAAAGGAATAAAAGTTGATTTATCACGCTTAAGGAAGAAAATTACGGAAAGTATTATGTGTAAAGAATTTTGTGGCATACCTTTCTACATTATCGTGAAATTTTCTTTGCATAATAGAATTCACGATTAATTAAAAGTGAAAAACGTGTGTATTTTGGTAAAACATACTTCTTGCGCTTAGAATTCGCAGTTAGAATACACAAACCAATGATCTTTTTGGAAATCAATTTGTTTTTATTTTGAGATTTTAGGATGTTCGACAATTCTTTTAATTTGTTGTCGAGATAGTGAAATTTATAATTTGGATATGGTTTAATTCGTGTGTTTAGCGCACAGCAAGCACTTTAGTTTATTACATCATGTTATCTTTACATCTGTAAACAACTTCATTTCATATTGTATTGTAAATTATATGTCAGTGATTATGTTTAATTTTAAAACTAATACGATAATTTATTTAAAAAATTGTACATTTTATTTAAATAGTAAGAAAATATTTCCTTCGGTGAATGGAGGAACGAAAAGAGAAATATTGAGTGGATCAAAGCAGATAATGCACATATTTCTTCTCATTTTCATTCAGCCAAGTAATCAAAATGTGATCGCCAAGGTTGAGTTTATGAAAAATGAGAGAAAACGCTATCATCTACGAAAGGAACGCGTACAATGTCAATAAGTTTGGACACGATTATGGAACGAGAAAATTCAAGAGATTTGGTTGAATCAAAGTTATATAAGTAACAAAAACACCATTGCTGGCCTTATTTTGATATCTGTGGCTGACATTTGCGTCTCTGATCAAGTGTATATAAACGTTATTCAATTGTATTCAAATATTTGAGGTAGTACCTATGTATAAAAATAATGACCTTATGTATATATTAATTTTAAGTTGTTGCTTTCAATACTACACTCCTGTTCTTCTGTTCCTCCAATAAGTCAAAAATTGAGTTTTATTGAAACAGCGTATTTAGTCAGTAGACACGCCATGGGATTCAAACATCCATTATCACAAGACATCGCCTACCGTCTATTTAAAGTCAAATTTTAGGACTTTTAGACTACCAGAAGATAGGGCTTCTTTTAGTTCGTTTGGGAATTAAGTCGTAACTCTTCATCTATATTTTGGCATCATTGTATCCTGATAACTCTACATCTATATTTAATGAAAATAAACTGCAAACTAAAATATAAAAGTAAACTACCTCGTAAATGTGTTAAAGAATTCGGCGTTTAGTCTCAAGCACGAGATCTGGACTATCAGCAATCCCATACTTCATTCAAACGAATTTTAAAATACACTTAAGAATAAAGCTGATCAGGTGTGACACGAATTAGAGTTTGAAATGATACTTTTTAGGTTTCTTAGCTAACATGAAGTATGCCTAAGTGAATTTTCCTCTTGAATAGGTCTTTTGGGGGTGAGGGGAAGGGGTTAGTGATTTTATTCGGTCCCATGTTAAGTGGAGGAATTAAAATTTTCAAACAAATTTTAGCTTGATCAAATTAAGCATAAAAATATATGGAAATAAAATTTATTTTAAGTTAAAATTGATCACTTATAACGAGCTAGAGTAATTTATAGATATTATGAAATCTGTAAATTACATGTAAATATTTTATGCTTGATTCAAGCTGAAAAATATCACTTCAAGCTCTAACTCATGTCAAACATCATAAGCTTTCCTCATTAGTATGTTTTTAAGCACGAAAGATAACGTGTGGTTAAGTTTATCTACTTTTGTTTATCTTTCGAGCAAATTCAGTACTAGTTATTTGTGACAAACTATAATATAAACATGAAGTGTTAAGTGAATTTCTACTGAAAGCATTCCAATGCGTTATGTACATAGACTGGCCAAAGATGATATCGTATTTACATTACGTAATCCTATAACAGCTATTTTAAGTAATAAACTAGATTATGGCATTACTAAAAGTTATCAGTAATCATAAAAAATACATGGTGATTGCATTAAAGCGTTTTTGATTTATTAAATATATTTTTGCGTGATAAATTTAAGTATGTGCCAAAGTTTCGAATAATAAGCTTGCAAACTGTCTGACATTTTACTATATTTGGTGTTACATATTAAAATATACGTTATTTTCTTAAAAAACACGTTTATCATATAAATATAGTATTCTTAAATTGAAAAAATACCATATAAGTTTAGATAGGTTGAAATTTATTAAACATTCCTGAAAATATGAACAATTATAATAACAATGAAGGAAAATAATTTGTTTGCAATTTCATGCTTTGGTATATTAGCATTTGTAACATTTATATTCAAATTAAGATGTTGCATAAATTGATTGTTCATAAATGATTTATATACTATTGTGTATTTATTTGAAGGTATAAATTGGTTAGTAGAATCAGAAATAATTTTAGTGAATTACAATTATTTAATTCTAGTAGGTAACATTTTAATAACTAAATAGTTTTGTTGATGAGCAATATATGATGTGGTAAATGAGTGTTGTGTTCATGAGCTTCATTAAGTCGTTTATAGTGTTTTATAAATTTGACTTTTAACTCCCACCGTTAAGTTCTGTTCCGTATTCTACTCCGTTACATAACTGTATTCAATCCTTTTGGTCGAAACCGTTCAACTTTGAACGCGCACATGAGTTCATCTTCACAATACATACGCGTTTCATCTTGAAAGTATTTACGTTCATCAATTAAGTGGAAACTTCAATGCACAACAAGTCATATTGTTTTAATGCTGATGTTAAAATTAAGTTGGCAACAAGATCCCAAATCATAATGCATGTAATATTGACTTTCCGGACATTTATCGGATTTGATTGATGTACACTTGTTTTGTAAAGCCACAATGCAGTTTAGCATTTTTTTGGATTCTCCATTTTATAGATTGATATGTATGATACTTTAATTTGCCACATTTTTATCACGCATTATCATTGACAAGTTGTCAATTTATTGTTGAAACAATGATGTTTTTTGCAAATAACATTAGCATTGGATGCATGCAACCATATTGCTATCAACTTAAAAGGGATACACAACGAAGTGCGGCACACAAAAGCGGAAACTGTAAGTATGAGCTTTATAAGTACAAATACATGAAAATCTCTAAATGGAACACTTCAAGATAAACTACATACGTCAAATAAACCAGGTTTTAATGCCAAAAACTGAAGTTTACTTTGATGGATTCAATTTATAAACAATTCACAACAAAATGTAAATGATGTCGTGTATAGTTTTCGAGACTGATAAGACATGCAAATATTTGCGTCAGACGCTAAGTAATTATGAGGCAGACTTAAAAAACGGAGTTCATATGTAACTTAATGGGACATTTTTAAATCTCATTTGCGTCTTTTGCGTACGTACATAAATTTTTTCACATTGCCGTCAATCAATCAACAGCATACAACGATAAAATCGGAAAAATATTCAACCTATGTATACTATATGAGGTTTCCGTATCCTTCTCAATGTATAAATAAATAAACATAATTTCTTCAGACAATCATTCATTCCTCAGATTTTGCGAAAGTACTACCGAAAATGTCACGACATTACATTTTAGCTATCGCCTTGTGCGTAGCTTTGTTTTCCTCTTTTGGGACAAGCAAAGCCCCTCCCGCACCTGAGTGTACGGATGAAATTCGAGAGAATGTTTGCAAACTCCCAACTTGTAGATGTTCTGGAACTGAAACTCCTGGAGACTTGCCAACTAAAGAAATTCCGCAGGTCAGTACTTTCTTAAATTAAAATTCAATAGTTTTTGCGCCATAAAAATATTAAGAATGTGTAATTTATTCGAATTTAGCTCGTATATTTAACATTCGATGATGCTGTAAATTCGATCAACTTTGACTTCTATCAAGATATGTTTTTCGAACGGAAAAACCCTAATGGTCAACCTATCACAATAACGGTATTCGTCACCCATGAGTACACAAACTATTCAATGGTCCATCAATTGTGGACAAAGGGTCATGAAATTGCCCTGCACAGTATAACTCATAATTCGTCCACTATGCATTGGGCAGAGTTGAGTAAAGAGGGGTGGACAGATGAAATAGTTCAGCAACGCGAGCAGATGGCAACCTTTGCAAGAATAGACCCTGAAGATGTAAGCATTTAAATATTAACTCATTTGCTTTGTAATTCATTTAAATCACACGGTATTTCTGAATGAATTTTAGATAAAGGGAATGAGAGCTCCCTTCCTTCAAACGAGCGGGGACAGTATGTATGAAGCCCTTCAGGAGGGAGACTTCACATGGGAAAGTTCCAGACCAACATTGAGCTTTCGCAAACCAGCGTTGTGGCCTTATACTAATGATTATCAATCAATTCAAGATTGCGAAATCGAACCGTGCCCTGCAGGAGAATTTAAAAATTTCTGGACTATACCAATGATCGATATGATTGGAGCTAATAACGAGGGATGTGCCATGGCTGACGCATGTACCCCAGTGTAAGTTCAATGTTATCGAAGCATCAAATTCCTATATAATGTGACAAATATTGATAAATTATAATTTTGGAAATCTTTTATACTTATTATCATGTATGTAGTCCTAACACTGAAGAGCTTGCATATCAGTTACTATTGAAAAACTTTAATGATCATTATGAGGGAACACGGGCACCATTTGGCATTTTTACTCATTCCGCATGGCTGAATGGAACCGGAAGTCCCGACATTATCCAGAGAAGACTTGGATACATCAAGTTTTTGGATCATCTTGGCACATTGAATGATGTGTACATTGTCAGTGTTTCCAGAGCTTTGGAATGGATAAAAACGCCCACAACTTTGGGTAGCGTTGCTACTTTTCCAGCTTTCCAAGTAGTTGAAAAAGATAACGTCTGTCCAGTGCCAGTATTTGCTTGCCGTTTCCCTGAAGAAAATACCCCTTTCCCATCAGAAAGGTATGGAGTAAACCACAAACAGTGATAATTTATAAAAATACAGAATTTAAATCATTACCATTTAACATGTTTTTTGGTTTCATAGATATATGTATTCCTGTACCACTTGTCCACGATATTACCCTTGGGTTCGTAATCATCTTGGGAAAAATCCATACACTAAATAGATAAATTAAAGCAATCATGGCAATACATTTCTATAGCAGATAATGCTTTTTATTTAATATATCAACATCTTAACCGATATTTATTTGCATTCATATAATCTGGTTATCGATTATCATTGCGTGTATATTGCTCCCAGCAATAAATAAAACAAAATTCTTCTTATGAGTCTAATGGTTGTTTTAAATTACTACATGACTATTATGGCTTCATAAATTCATTTATGCATTTATGCATTATGTTTTTCGATTAATAAAACAAAAATCCGTTATATTATTGGGACAAATTGGCTCTGAAATTGTAAAATAACTGTAAGCTTACTTATTACTAAGGCAATAGAAGTTCTTATTTTGAAATCAAAACGACAATTTGTCATGTTGTTGTACTTTCTTTCCTCAGGAAAATTATAGATCTGCTAATTATACTCAACATTAAAGTAATAGAGAGGTCATCTAGAGTCAAAAAATCCTGAAGAGTAGTGCTTTTTTAGATTCCAAACATTTTTTAATTAATATACTAGTGATGTTGTGTAATAATAAGATAATCTTGCAATGAAGGTGTGCATGGGTTATTTTCCCTCATGTTTTCAATTCAACAAACAACCAATAGTTAACTCAACCTTCATGGAGGTTAACTCTACCAATCCATCTGCATGAAGGAGAAGCAAGTCCAACTTGACTATTTTATAATCAGGTTTTAAAAGCATGTTTATTCCCTGAAGTGGTATTGTTTCCATCAATGATAATGATTTAGTCATCGATAAAAATGCGATTCACCTATCCTGTATAATCCTGACTGATATTCCTGATGCACATATTGCTCACGAAATAAAATAAATTGTTCAAATTGCATGTTTTATTTACAGGTATGTAGATTCTTGTAAAATCAGCATTCTATTTATTAGTAAATACTTATAAGTTACACTAACCCTTCTTTGCTTTCACTACTTTTTATAAGTTGGTAATTCATTTTTCTTTAAGCCCGAAGAAAACATATGAATCATTTAATCCGAATTAGAATTTATTTACTAGAATCTGAATTAAATTGGATACAAATTCAATATATATTTGAAGAATTAATCACGGTTACAGTTGATGATAAAAGTTTCAATATATACAATATATGTGCACTGTAAAAACAATTAACTAGCATTTTGTAATTCATCAAGTAGGCAGGAGCTTTTAAGTATGTTCAGTTAGCCCATACACCCCAGTTTTAAAGCGGAATGTACGTACTTGATGCAGAGTTTTCTCATTGGATTTATTGCTTAGTCAGCAAGCGAACTTAGCAGTATATATTTTTAAACTTATAAAAAGTCTACTTAACCGAACACGTCCAACATACTTATAATTTATAAGTTTATATACGATATGAAGCTAATACTTACCGGAGTTATTCATGTAATCTCCAAAGGATAGCCAAGCCATGTGTCTGGTATCGTGAGCAGTATAGTCTTCTTACAAGGAAACCTTTTTTAGTGAACAAGAGTTAAGGCAAGTGACATATACACTCTGGTCAAATTTTTAGCGAAAATCATCAAGATTAACTCCATTTTCCGTACAAGGCATGTTTCGCCGAGTAATTAGGGAATTTAAGCTAAATTTAGATGTTGTATTTACACTTAAGCAAAATTCTTTACCACTTTCTAGTTATAAGATTGTATGTGTTTGGGGATAAGCTTTAATGTATGTTTAAAGTACTAACGGACAAGGCGGCGAAAAAAATAAAACTTGCAAACTTTTTCCTGTTATTTCAAAGGGAGCTTTTGATATAAATTCTCTCATAACTCAGCCAAACTTGCGTTTTACAGAAAACGGATTTTCGTTGCAAAGTTGACCAGACGTTGATATATCACTTAACTCTCTTTACACCAAAAAATGTTTCCTTGATGAAGTAGAATACGTTGCCCAACCCGTGAATACGTTGTTATATTGCTCACATTTTCTCCTTCATCCAGAAATACCTTTTTGAAAACTTCATCTAGCAGCAATCAACGAAGTTTATAATTAATAAGACATCAAAGAGCTTTAGAAAAAAATTGAAAATGAAAGACGAAATCACCTCGTATGACAACATTGTCACCTTCGTCAAGTCTTTCAAAGAGACTTATTAGGGTATTATGTTAATTATGAAAATTACAGAAACATTTGTATACGTAATAGAGTTTTAGAAAATTTTATCCCAATAAAAACGAAAAGGAGAGCTTCTGAAATATTTACAAAGTATGCTATTAGAACTGATAGAAGGCACAAATTTCCAACTCGTTACTGCCAAAGCATCCTTTGTTGTTGAAATTGTTTTAGCTACATACATGTACATTTACATTATTTATTTTAAAATGAAAAAAAAACATTGCATGAAAATTACCTATGAGCCAAATTATATCCAATACAGCCATAAAATTTAGAACTATAAAGATGTTCTTATATTAATTTTTTGATACTTCAAATGTTCTGATAATTTCAGCATTGAATTTTATTTTATTTTCACGCTGTTATCCATTTTCTCAGTCACTTAAATACAAACATGAACAATTTTGAAATCTCGTTAAACTTTTAAATTGAGAAAATATTGTCGGCTAAACCCCTATGTAATGTGCGCTACTTCATGACGATGTTTTTAATCATTTTGCTTTCTGCCATCTATATCACGACTTTACAAAGTTGAATGGAACTTTAGTGTCCAAAATATTTGTAAGTATATGCGGTAGGCAGCGGTTCTTGCTCCAAGAAAATATTTAAAGTAGTGATGTGTCGGCTTATTTATGGTGTTGTGAAAAGTATATACTTTCAAAAGAATTTTAATCGAAGAATATGACGTCGTTATCATGATTTTTTCAAGCAGTAGTTAGTTGTATGAAATTATGTTGGAATTGGAAATTTTAGGCAACGTTCGTGGGTTGAGCTGGAAACTTAGACTTAAAGTATCTTATAATCTCTTAAATATATTTCTTCTCATATAAAGACATTCATCAAAACATCATTCCTCTCTTTATTAGTATCGGGACGATATTCTTTAATAATGTTGTGTGTGTCTGTTACTCTGTCCGCAGAATAGAAACGTTGATTAACTTTTTGTGCTTACATATTACACAGAGCTGATACATATACTAAAAGTTGCACTTCTCATGGCACTTACGTTTTCCGGCTTGGACGTGCATGATCAAACTCATGACATTTTCGTTCTTCCTTCATATCCTGACAGGGTTCAAGTTTTGCATTGTACTTCAT
>JAHZNA010005028.1:0-25196 GCA_027743935.1 Sinodicranocentrus sp. ZH6 | reverse complement strand
AAAAAAAGCATCTTAGTTGAAAAAATGTGGTCAGGGTCCTTTTGATGAGAATGTATTTTTCCATTTTTTCAAAAAAAAAATCATGGCAACAAAACCTAAGATCCTTTACCGTCTGAAGACCTCAATTATATTTATGTTCGTTCTATTCTGAAAGCAAGCTAGATGAAGAATTAAGAAATCGAAAGTAAATGAGCTGATGTGGGTGCTGTTAGTGCTGTATCGCTACTCGCTACATAATGTACACATGTACTCACCCTCACCACGAGGCTGCTTGCCGTTTTGCTTGCATTGCATTTGCATTGCATTTTGCATTGCATCTTTGCATCACACACGGACAAATGATACAAGAGCCTTATTACGCGGTGCGGCTAAAAGTGTGTAGCTGAACTGAATCTCTGATCGTGTCGTGTGATCCGGTATTCTGGTTGTGCTGTGGCTGTAGTGAACAAGAACGGATGAATGAGATATTGGAAAAGATGGAACAAACACACGCGGTTTAAATAAATTGAATTTCACTACTGTAAAAATAAAATATTTGGAATACTTGAAAGTTCAGCAAAAAATTTAACATTTTGCAATATTATTTGCAATTATTATTATAAATCCAAAACTAAAAGTATAGACAACAACAGACATTGAGCCGTCGTTACTTCAATGGTCTGAGCTCGGGACTAATGCTAGTGTACAGGAAACTATTAAACGAGTGCTGACTGTCAACAAGTGAGTGAAAGCAAAGCCACAACAACATTCTCTATCATCGTCAACGAATCCGTGATTAATGCCACGATTACCGTTTTACATTGGTCGGATTGGGAAGACAAACATCGGCTGGTACGTTCTTACGTTACGAATTCAATTAAAAAAGTTGAATGTCAGTGTCATCATTACTCGTCTAGCCATTAGCCAGTTCTGACAGAACTCTAGTTGGGAGTTGAGGTGCGTCAGTTGTTGGCTGAGCTTTCTCCTGTCTGTCTACAGTTTACGTATAAAGTATAAATGACTATTATTTTTATTTTTAGGGCAATCATCACGGTGTTTGGGCTGTACAGCTTCGTCTTGGCTAAAAATCAAGTGGACAAAAAACGTTACGAGAACTTGAGGTCCCGAGAACGTATGCTGCAATCAAACTCAGGAACCTACGAACTTACAAGCACCAGAAATTTCTCAAAAACATAAATAGTGAATAAGAACGAAGTTGGAAGTATACTATTTTACATCCGTTTAAAATATTTTTACTCTTCTAATCAAAACTATTTATGCATTATACAACCTTGCCTGCGAATTATTTGTATCTCCTAGTTTGACGTCAGAAGATATAGATCACTTCCAATCCCACCTGTTATCATATTGCGTACACAATATAAATTTTGAATTTGATTTCGAATTAATATAACTCGGAAACATGGCAAAGCAGGCTGAAATGGACAAACTGAAGTTTGTGCAAGATTTGGAAGTGGAAATGATGAGCGATATGTATAATAAGCTGATGATGGTGTGTCATGAAAAGTGTATCAGTTCTAAATACACAGAGCCAGACATTTCGAAAGGTGAAGCTGTCTGCTTAGACAGATGTGTAGCAAAGTTTCTTGATATTCATGATCGAGTGGGTAGAAAGCTGACCCAACTGACTGTGCAAGACGAAGAAATGATGAAACGAATGCAGGCACAATAATTCTGTAAACAGTAGTAAACACTTCCAATTAGTTAATCTGCCAGAAACGGATGTTTGTCCAAAACAGACATGATAAGAAGACAGCAGCGAGTGGTCAGTTGAGCTTCAGAGTTTTGTTTAATATTATCCACAATGGCTCACTGACTTTTTTGTCACTCATAGTTGGTATAAGGTACAAGTACCGTACAACATTTCAGCGTAGTAGTAGCTCCAAACATTTTGTAGTCAAACCCACTTTTAATGTATAATATGCTAAATATTTGTGTGTAATGAAACTATTACGGTGTTTTATTCATCAAATGTATTTCAGTCCTTCGTTCTGGGTAATTTCGAAATTATAAGTTGCAAAGTAAGCATTACTAAGAATGTTATAGCTTATTAATCGAAATATTTATAAAATAAATGATGTGTACTACACTAAGCTAGATTGGTTGGACATGATAATATGAATACGTAAAATATTTCTACTACACGGACTGAATTCTTGCATCCACTTTTTCCTGTCATAGAAGTTGAGCCCTTTCATACTGTTTCACAATCATAGAATAAAATTAACAAAACTAAATTAGAATTTGAAAAGTTATTCCGTTCCGAATGCATGAGCGAAATGGTATAAGTGGTTTTTTATTCAGGTGCTTGTTAGGCACCGTAGGTCTTATTGATTTTGCTGAAAAGTTCGTTATAGAAGAAGAAGAGTGTGGCTTTCTGATACTTCAATCAGAACTTGAAAAAAGATGTTCCGAAAATAAATGAGCGAAACAATCAGAAAAATCAGGTTCAAACGGAGGATATTTAGTAAAACTAAAGCCCTGAAAGGACTAAGAATTCGATGAGTTGTTATTTGGAGGTGGGATTTAGCTGGAAAAGTCACATCTTGAATCATTTCATATCAATGACATCAATCACATCATGCATTATAATAATACCAAACCAAGACCAAGCTTTTGGCAACTGCAAGTGCAGGTTGCACGCACACCACCACCTCCGTTACATTCACGATTCATGGCTCAAAGAATAACTGATCTACTGTTTGGTTTCTCTCACTTCTTCTTCATCGGTCGTGTCTGCGGTGTGGCATAAATGTAGACACCTTTTTAGTGGATGGATATGGATGGCATATAAAACAGATGTTAATATTTTTATGTACAAGAACACAACAAATGTATGGGACAATGCGAACTACAGAAATTTAGAAGCCGCGTGAATTTGACAAACAGTACCAGACCCTAAAGTGCAGAGATATCCTTTTAAACAATATAGCATGTAAATATTGCTGCAAAGATTCTAAATTGTAGTGTTTTTATGCATGTAAATCTGCTGCTGACTTCAGTCAGTCAGAACAGTCATAAACCATGTTGTTGGAATTTTAGACTTATTACGGTGATCAAAATTAGTTGTGTTTTTCGTACAATGCACTGACCGTTTTTTGTGACTCTCTGAAGCTCTTAAAGTTGGAGAGTCCTTTTTTTCCCTCAACTCAATAAAAAGTGTCTTTTCAATACAAATTTTGCTGCGGTCGCTTTTCTGCGTGTTTCTGTAACTACGTGTCATATTTAATTAGAGATATTCGCGTGATACGTTCTTCAGCCTTTTGTATCAACTGGAAGTATTTCGGAAAGCCTTGAATTAGATTAGGACTAGCGTACGCTAAAGACGCTCGATACCAAGACTGTTAACTGTCAACTGTGGCAGGTATTGGTGGTTGAATAACGATAAAACGAAGCAAACAAAATACAATATTTGTAACCAAGTTTTGAATAAAAAATTTGCTATTATATTTACATTATGAACTTCTGAACACAAGTGCCTTGCAAGGAAGATTTTTGCCACGTTGGAATTATTTTTTAAAAAACACTCGTCAAATAGTCTCACCAAGTCACTATTGGCCAGTGACTGATGATCATTTAGTTGTTAGTCATTAGTGGGATCGAGTTGAATTTTTATATTATTGTAAACTTGGAAAGCTCCATAATTCGCTGATCAAAGGAAAAATGAGTGGTTCTGAAAGAGGTGTCGGTGACGGACAGGAGCGCCAGCCTTATGTTGTAGGTGCAGGCGCTACAGGGGGAGTTGATATGAACGCTCCAGCATCGAAAGAAATGGTTGAATCTCTTGTTACAATGGGTATTAGCCGACCAGAGGCTGAATTGGTAAGATTTTTCTATTTGATATGATATGATCAATGATCATTCATCATTTGTAAAACTTATAATTCAGATTCGGACATGTGCCTAGTTGCTAGTCACTAGTTGCATGACGTATGGTGGATTAAGTGGATTTAAATGAGCAATGTCGAATAATTAAAATATTTTGTGTAGGCAGTTCGCCAAACAGGAGCAGAAACTGTTGAGGCAGCCATAGCGTGGGTTTTTGAAAATAGGGAGCAAGGAGATATGTTGGACGCTGGAGCCGCAGGTGACGTGATGTTTCAAGACTATAAAATGGTTTTCATTGTAAACTCATCTCTAAATATGTCACCTGGGAAAATGGCCGCACAGGTTGGTCATGGTGCCATAGCTCTGTATCAGGATCTGGTCACAAGACAAGATATTTATGGTGGTCCACTTCTTCAATGGAACGAATGCGGGTAATTCATAATATAATATAATAAAATAAGTTGTAATTCAGTAATATTATGCTTTTGATTAGGCTCAAATAGGTATTTAACGTTCCGTCACAAGAAACAGGAAAAGTTACGGCGTAATTAGTAATTAATGTAATATTTGTTTTGCTTATCGTATCACGTTTGAAGTCATCGAAGCATTCTTTTGAAAGAGCAAGTATGCCATAAATTAATAACATGTGCAGAATGCCTGCCCAGCAAAAGGAGCAATACGAATAAAAACCGATTTAATAATATTTCAATTAGTGAATTTTGAATAATAGGGATAATAAATAGTTAAATACGTATTATTTGCATTGCCACTATTTGTAATGTAACCCATTCTCCTTTTCTAAATTTTGAATTGTTCCAGAACAGCAGTTCGAATTAGTAAATCAAGTAAATGCCTTATGTCTAAATCGAGTCAATATCGAATATATGGACAACTGCCAACTGCTAGTTTAGGGTGGCCCCTCTTTATGATTCTTTTGAAATTAGTACAGAAATACAAGTAGAAATTTGGTAGCTTTTGCCCTAAAATATAGACTTCGATATGAATTTCAGACATTTACCCTAATAAAACCAAACTTTGAACGTCTGAAGACTAAGGCTTTTAAATTACTATAAAATTATTAAAACCAGAAACTTTGATCATAAAATAAGTTGGGGTTGGGTGATATACGTCATATGTGAACTTTTATCATGTGATAAACCCTTATCGCATCGCATAACTTCTTTTATTTGAGACTAGAGCGTAAATCACACCTATCTGTAATTATATATTCACATGAATTATTAGAACAACGTGAAACATTTTATCCTTTTATTGGATTCAGAAAATCATAATTTCAGATTCAGGTTTAACGGTCTGAAATATTTGAAGAAATCAGAAAGTAATATTTGCTTCATGTAATTACACAGATAAAATATGCATAGGAAATTAATTTATAATATATATTTTTAGATCAAAGAAAATTGTCCTCCATTGTGAAAGTTCGGCCGAATTTGAACAGCTAGCTGCTAAAGCTGGAAAGTCTGGATTGCCGTTTACAACTATTGAAGATGCAGGGCTCACACAAATTGCCGCCGGATCTCGTACTGTGCTTGCAATTTTTGGATTGGTTAGTGATGTAGATGTAATAACTGGGCACCTGCGAGTGTTCTAACATTAACTTAATCCAAATCCAATCCACTATAAGCCCGCTATTTAATGTTCCATGATTCCTGGAAAATAGAAGACACTGTAACATAACAAAGACAAACGTATTGTTTGTGACACGGACTTCCTTTTAAAAGTGTGCTTCATATTATGTATATTACTGTAAATTCCATGTTGGAAGTCTCTACGCAAGCTTTAATTTTTAGAAGAATGATTATATCTATTATTTTAATTGTGTATTAATGTAATAATTTGTAATAAATTTTATTAGCAGCTTCATAATATTGTAATATATGTGTTGGCGTCCTATATGTATGCATATTATATGCATGTATGTATTAAATACATAATAGTGGAGTGGAAAACCTACAGGTCATGACATTAGAGATTCGAAATATTATGTGTATGCCTTTTTGCAATAATAAATCGTTGATCGTGTTCTTACTTACCATTCAATTACCGACCTTGGTGTCGAAAACAGGCATTATTCCTGTAATCTGGCACTGGCTTATGCCTACCGTTATAGCACTTTTTCGAAACTTCCTCATTGACTGAGCATTTTTCTGAAGAAGGCCAAACGTAACGTGTAAATATATGTTCATAATTTTTTATACTCTCCATAATTAAATGTTATATGCTGTTCAGTATTTACACGCGACAAGCGACCTTGACCAAAATTTCATTAATTTGTAAAATTTCATTGCACACCCAGAAGTCAGCCTGCGTAATTTACATGTACCTAATATTATGTAGCGAAGGTGTACATTTTATAACATGCATGCATGTAGTAAAAAAGACAACAGCTGTTCAATGCTGATTTCATTTCGCTTTGTAGATCGCTATAATTTATTCAAGTATAATATCACGAAAATGTTGTTTAGTTTTAATTAATGGGCTGTGTGTGCATTTGTTGATTCAATATTTGTTTTGAAATCGGAACAGTGTAACATGAAAAAGGTGAATGCAAATTCAACTTTTCCAACTGCATACTGCAAGCTACTTGCCATTCCCACCGTTCTGTCCTGTCACCTGTGCTCCATCACAAACATTGTGTGATCGTTTGAGAGTATTCCTATTTACTTGTCATCTGAATCTGATAATAGGCTGTCATTTAGTTTGACCGACTTTGTCAGTTGTAAGTAGCTGAAGTTGACGGGTCAGCGCCGCCAACGGTCAATGGTGCACAGCTGAAGTTAAAGAACTACGAACGCCTTGTTACTGTTTACATCTCCTGGATAATTACAATTTGAAAATTGACAATGGATATGGTTAGTATAAAAGAAACCGTAACATTATTGATGGCATTCTACACATTTTTTATGTACGTAAAATTGAAAAACTGGTCAAGACTGAAAAAAGGCTTGTGCGCAATTTGAAATTGAATGTCATTAAATTGAATGTCACTTGCACACAGCCCTATCATAGTTGAAGAATACTAGTAATTTCGTCTTGCCACGTGAAATTTGAAAAATGTGAAAATTTGATAATGAAATTTCGTGTGCTGTAGGATGACCAGTTCGAAGATTTTACGACAGCTTCAGATTGGGAACAATTTACTGCAAGACTGGAACAACTCCTTAGCGAATGGTCTGGAAGACACATGGATCCTGAGCATGTTGTAAATAACTGGATTGTTATTCAAGAAAAAGTTATATTCTCAGGTTTAGCATAACACTAAAGTGACTTTACATAATACCTTCATTTTTCAAATGAACATTTTTGCACAATGTAGCACATTTTAATTTATTCTAGATTTTCCGCTTAACTTTACATACTATAAAAGAACCAATAGTATGGGCAATAATGAAGAAAATCGTAGTTCTATCCTCGAGCCACCATTAGATCAAGGGAATGCAGTCCCGCTATTTCCTCCTCACGTCCTTAGAATACTTTCTTCTGAACCGGAGTTTCCTCCGCGAATGGCACCATGCCCTATATCTGAGTATTTTTCATTGGAAGAATTTGCTGTGCTATCGTCTGCTTCTCCTGAACCTGTTCATGAGGAATCGAAGCTTAAGTTATTACTTAGTTCAGCGTGTATTTCTTTAAACAACACCAACTGGTAACGAACCATTATTATTATTATAAATAATATGGCTATACTTCGCTAAAATACCGTTTGGATTTTCAAAAATACGTTTTTTAACCTTTTTTAAAATTTTCAGCAACTTTCCTATCTTCATTCAATATCTCATATGGAATCATAATTACTTTTATGGTGTTGCTGAGAATACTGGTGTGAGATCTGCATTTCAAATGATAAGGCTGAAATCCGTTAACATCCCTACGTACCTTAATGGCCTTCTAGATGTGTTCAAATCCAAAATTGGGCAAAGCCTTAGTGCTCCGATTATTGTGACGGCCCATTTCTTTTATAGTATGCGTGCTTGGCATGAAGATTATACCTTTGATCCATTTCCTCCTGAATTGTTTGAAATGTTGAAATCATCGGATATAACATCACCGCAGTTTAACTTTGGAGAACCTGAAAAGGAGAGTTCTCGTGTCCCTATCGAGCAATGGACCGAATACTGCAGTAATACATCAGTGTTACCGTTTGGATCAATGGATGACCCATTTTCTTCAATGGAACTAGTAGTTGGGTGGCCAAATTTAACAGACGATATTGTTGTTGACTCTTCAACATATACTGATTTGGAACCAGAAAATGCACCGGAATGGTATTTCAGTTTGAAGTCAGATACTAATGCAGATTTTCGCCTAAGGGATTTGATTGAGGGGATTTGGGATTTGAAAGCTGAAAACTCATCGGTTAAAGACATTCTTGGAAAAGAAATTGAAGATAATAATGAAGGTAACACAATTTAATTATCAAATGATGACACTGAGGAGTATATAGTTTTATTTAGGAGCTCATTTGTGACGATGATTCATGATTTAGACTGCGCACAGTATACATCAGCATTAGACAGACTTACTGCTGATCCTGTACCAGCGATGACGGGAATCAACACAGTTATAAATAGTGCCCAAAAGCGGCTCTTGTACAGCCCTTCGAACTACGTTGACTTGGCTCCTATTAGCAATGATAATTTAGATATCGCACTACGATTCCTGTTTCCAGATGCTCAAGTGAATCCGAAACATCCGTACCCGACAGTGTTCGAAAGGATTCCAGATTTCAAAAAGGAGGGAGGAATGAATTTCTGGGTACATCATATTTATTATTTTATTATGATTTGCATATTGGTTCGCCATTACACAATAATTATGCTTATATTCCGTCGTGTTTGCTATAGGAAAATTTACAAGGTGTTAAGTCGGCGCCTATAGGAAGCGTAGTCTGGAGAATAACTCTATTACTTGGCAATTTGCAGTGTTATAACGGAGGAAACATGGCAGTTGCACATATGTGGTACGCACGTAGCTGTTTTTTTAAAAAATATATCTTATCTGTAATATTTGTACGTGCATATGTATAGCTCTCGGTTTGCGTTTCAAGTATTTACTGTTAAGTATTTTCATTGGCATATTTTGATCATTCAGGGTCACTTTCGGAAAATTGTATTGCTATTGTTTTAATATAACCTGATGTGTGTATTGATTTTTAGGAGTGAAATAGTTCTGGAACTTAGATATCGCCTTGAAAACTCCACTCTAATTTGCGGGTAAGGAACTGTATGTTTTTATAGCTTGGTAGACTTTTCGGAAAGTGCTTTATTGGCTTTGATGATGCTGCTTTTGTACAATTTATAAAATTATATTCTCATTCGCTTTATTATAAACAAATAAATAATTTCTCGCAGCAAGGTTGTAGCAAACACACCGAGAAATAATACGCTAGGGCTAAAGCTAATTTGGTAAACTTGCCTATAGCAAAACCTACCTAATTTACAAATCCTTAAAAAATCCTTTCTATTAAGTATGTTACAGTAATTACAGGTTAGTTCTTATTTTCATGTTCCCTATATAATTTACAAGGTATGAAAATATTTTAAGTTAATTTTTAATAAGCTATAAATATTTAAAGCTGCACCAAGTCATGCCTTGCATGGTTTCTAGCCACATAAACATCCATATCATGATCTGTCCAGTTGTCCGGTGTGTCATATCCACTGAGCGTATTAAGCGACTCACTCTGACTTGGACGTCCCGCTCGTTTCCTTTTATGGTTAGGCTCAAACTGCCTATGAGTTTGCACCGGATGTCCGTATGGTTTACCGTTTAGAACATCATGGGACGATCGGACAGATATCATACTTGATCTTACGGGTCTCCCTTGTGTTTGCATAAATCCATTGGAATGATTTCCCCCATGATGGTTTGCATGATGATTCCCATGATGATTTCCATGATGATTTCCATGTGGATTTCCATGTGGATTACCATGATGATGTCCATGACCATGACCGTAGGCATGCATAGAATGGTTGTGGTGATGGTGGTGGGCACTAAGATAGCTTCTGTGTGTAGAATGGCCATCAGGAATTGAACGATGGCTTGTCGCTGCCATCATACTTTGCCTGTGGCTTGCTCCTGAAGCCAAATGATCGAGAGAACCGTGGAAAACTCGGGCTCTTGGAATACTTCGTGCTGAAACTGCAGATAGTTGATCCCAGTCCTTTATCAGATTCATAGAACCTTGAGGCATGCCTTGCGGCCCTGGCGAAGGGGTCATTAAAGAAGGAGGAACCTGTGAGAAAAAAGTTTAATGTGACTGGCGCGGTTTAGCAGTTGACTTTCTAATGAAATGAAAAAAAAATATGCGTAAACAAATCCACACCTTTGACACTAATGTAGATGCAGATGGCGATCGTTTTCCTTTAGCACGTCTTGTAATGGCGATGAACAAGAGCACAGCAATGATGACAGTGGCACATATGGCTGCACTAGCACCTATCGTTATTTTGTCCATGTGATTCATCAAAACTGATGGACTTGTTGGCTTAAGCTCGCGACACTGACTTCCAGGTGGAACAGATCCTGCATTGGGATTGATTTCGTTGTATAGGATGTCATCGTAAGGTACCACGCACACCACCACACACTCCTGCATGTTCACATAAATTTTAAAGGATCATGTTTGTTTACGGAAAATTGTTGCATCTGTCGATATTGATAAGCTCTGAACTTACATTGAATGGAATATGTTTAATTTTATACTCCCTCTCTGTGGGTGCTAGAGGAGGACCATGGCGAAAAGCTTCTTCCCCAAAAAGTCGATATATTATGCGATATCCAGCTAGCTGCTTTAAACTTTCCCAGCGAAGCATAACCGAATCCGTCGTTCTCTGAATGTCCCGTATAATTATATCTGATTTTTCTGCAAAAATTAAGCTTGGTGATCTTGGGCCACCCATTGATGGGCTATTGATTGCTGGAGGGTGACCTGAAGAAGGTTGTACTACCAACACTCCTTGGGTTTGTACCCCACCAGGAGAAGGTGTTTTTATTATACTTGGTACAGAATTTGAATTACCATTAGCTTCGGAATTGTGCCGAGTTGGACCAACACCCGAAATTATGGGTATTTTTGACTCATCAAAGTCTTTTGTGTCAATGGATGTTTTCCGCACGACAGCTGGGCTTGGCCGGGTATTGATTACTACAGGCTTTGGTGTTATAGTCATGGCGGTTGCAGGCTTTGCTCTTATCAATGGTACTTTTATGACATTATCATGTTTTGCAGTTGTCGAGCTGGACGTGATAGCACTTATGCTCACAGAAGTTGCTGTCGACGTGCTCAGATTAGGCAATTCTTTTGACTGGAATGAGCGCAAAGTTTTTAGAGAGCCAGGATATCTTCTTGTTGTGGTACTTGAGAAAGGCAAGGATGTTGGCTGAGACAAGGAATCACTGGGTTGATTTGGCAGTGGTCTAACAAACTTAGTAGTAGTATCGAAAGGTTTGTCAACAGTTTGTTCGACGTTGCTCGTCTCGGCTTCCTTAGACTCCTCTTCGGCATTGTTTTCAACAGACTCATTGTCAGCTTGGTTTTCTTCACTTTCTTCATCGTCTTGGGGAGGTGGTGGTGAATCGGTAAATTTCTCAGTGGAAGATATGAAAATTGGTTTTGCTGTCGTGCTTCTTGGTCTTGGTCGAGGTCGCCGGAATCTCTTACTCCCATTATGATGATGTGGGTTGTGGTATTCGGTTATGGGAAGTTGGAGTTTTTCTGGTGGCTCTGTAATCACTTCTTTCACCACACTGCTATCTCTCTGAGTTTCTTCGCCACCAGTCGAATTCTCAAACTCAAGGATGGCCATAGGCGTATCAATACTTAACAAAGTTACCTCTTTCGGGAGTGCTTTCTCTTCTGCCTCCTCCGTAGGGGTAACGGTTTCGTTTTTCGTGCAAACAAGATCTATAATGTTTAAAAAATTCGAATTTAGATTGATTTATTTAAAATTAAAAAATATATCAACGGGAAAACATAAACTACCTTCAGGAATAATTTGTTGAAATGTAAGCAATCTATAGGCTGAAATCCAACACCTTTAGGGAAAAAATATAAACAGTTTTTACATTTACTTTGCATTTAACCTAATCAAAAACGTAACAACGGGATTACTTGCTTATAGGTATGTTTATTCTTACTCGAAGCTCCCGAAGAGATCTTAGTGCAGAGGTTGGATAGTATGTAATTAAATTATTCAAAAGACTCAGAGAGCTGAGCGTATCATTCACTCCATGAAAGGCTGTCGTTGGGAGACTCTGTAAGAGATTCCTTTCTAGATTTAGAGCTGTGAGAGAATGCAAATTTTTAAACTGGTGGTTTTCTAGTTCTCGTAGTCTGTTCAGAGCTAAATCCAGAAAAGCTAACGATGAAAGATTGCTGATTGCTACTGGTACAGCACTCAATCTTGTTCCTAAAATACCCAAGGTTCATTTTTTATTGTTTGTCCGTTTTCAAAATACGTTTTTTCATCTAGATTTTATCTTCAGTTATATAGTTTCACCTTTCAAATTTAAGTTTTTGAGGGATTTCTCCAAACCAGCGAATGCATTCGGGTCCAATTCCAGGCTATTGTCGTTAAGTTTAAGAGTACTCAATTTATGAAGGTTCTTGAATGCAGAGTTTTCCACCTTTGGTATCTTATTAAAACTCAGATCCAACAGTAATAGATTTGTTAGTGGCGATACAGATGCTGTCGGCACTTCAGTAAGTTGGTTTTGGGTTAGACTAAGGTGCTTCAAATGACCTTCCAGTCCTTTAAAAGCGTTTTGGTGAATGGATTGGATCACGCAGTTGGAAAGCTGCAAGCTTACCTATGTATAAACAGCTTTAAGTTACCACTGTGCAATACAATACTTTACTGTTGTTTAAAATCTCATACTCGCTCCAACTTACCAATCGAAGTTTATTAAATAGTTTTTCTGGTACTTGGCCCTTATCGTCTGTAATGAAACTGGCATTGAGGTAGAGCAATCCAATGGAAATTCCGCGCTTTGACACAGCTTCAGACAAGAGTCCTACTAACTGATGGCCATCTACATCATGACACTGAACACTAAGCTGGTTGCTTGCAGGTGGATTTTGTGCGCAAACGCAACTATTCTTGAGTTCGTCCAGTACACTCTCGTCACTGTACCATGGACAACTGATTTCTGACCCTGAGCTGGCTTCGGATACGTTTAAAAAATTTACCACCAGTAAACATATTGAGAACGTCTTAAAAGTCAAACTCATAGATTCACTTGTCCATGACCAGAAATGTGGTCTGTTTTTGCTCCGTACACTTATTTTGGCCATTTTGTTACAGTTTCCGTAAGTGAAAGACGGTAAAGTTGTGTGGAGGGCTACGTGCTGGGACCTGAAATAATAATTTTCCCATTTGTAGCATAAATAAATCGTCCTTTTACGACATATAATTTAACAAAAAAAGATGCTCAGCAGCAATTATTGAAAGTGAATACTCGTTAATACGGGAGAACATTTTAACAGTTTTTACAGAATTAAATTGAAATGCGCTCAAAGCTATATGGAGGACATAGGACATTGCATGAGGTAAATTATTACTTTTCTTATGCTTCCCCTCTTATTTTAATAATTTTAAAGCATTTTCAAAGAACGCATACATATTTCTGCCCTAACCACACTGTGGCATATATGTGTCAACGAAGTTGACATTAAAAGTGATTCTGAGTGATTACAGGCTCTAGTTGTGTGTCAAGGTGTGGTTTGTCGTGGCAGTCTACTAGGACTTCCTCTCGGTTTTTTTGGAGTCTTTAATGGCAAAGAGACTATTTGCTACCGCGCGAGAGCGTAAAAACAAAATTGCTCACAAAATCAGTCAACCATTTTCACAAGGCGTGATAACTGTGGAACGGCTTAATTTGATCTAATGCACACTGGCTGACTACGAGACAAATGTTAAATGTGGTTAGCATTTGCATAAAGGTTTGAGTGCATTTTTGAGTGTGTTTTTAGAAATGGAGTAAATGACCATTGCAATTATGAATGCATGCTTAGTCAAATAACTACAAAAAAGAAATTGGTCCTTCTACCATAATTTATGTAAGTGATAAGGGAGAGTAGAAAGAAATCGCATAAGTACAACTAACTGAATTGCAGCTATAATACGATCATCATCCATTTGCAGCGTAGTGTGGCATATGCGTTAAGGGTTTTAGATTTTATATTGCCTAATAGCGATTAATTATATTCAGTTTACTTTCTTTGCTAGTCCTAGCCTATCCCTTAATGACTTGTAATTACCTATCTGGGAAATGAAGTACTTTGCACAATATTCGAAACACTCTACGCACTGTTTCGCTGAATTTCTCTTATTAAAGCTGGCCTGCACTGTATAGCAGAGCAGTTTTAAGTTATACTCTCGCATGCTTTCCGGTAGGTAAATAATCTTCTCGTAAGTGTCATTGTGTCTCTACAATTTCTTTTGAAATCGGGATTATCATTGTTATTAACTTTATGTCAAGTCAATTTTTTAATTTGTGACAGCACTTTAAATTTGCAAAGTAAGTTAAATATTAAAAAGTAAAATTGAAGTAGCACAACAAACACACAATCTCAAACATAGTATAGCGTTTTCATGCACGCTGCAGTTTAAATTTCATGTCTTTACTTCGAGGTCGAAAGTAAATGGTGCTCATTATAATTACTGATATTAAAAGGGAGCCAAATAAGAAGCTTTTCAAGATCTAGAAAAAAATTCGACTAGCAGGTATATATCTTTGCGTTGCGTATAATAAATTAATGAAGAATCTCGTACGTATTTACAAAAAGTAGCATAAGCAATGACGCTCATTTTTTCATAAAATCTCCACCCTACCAGTAGTCGCAATACGGGGACTTCATTAATACCTAATTCAAATAGTATTGTCTATTGTGATTTTGAATGATTCCTTTGTGGTTCATGTAAGCAAGCATTACAAGCTCGGTGGTTACAATTTTCAATATAACGCACACGGTGTAATAATAACTTATGCTAAAAATCCCTTAAGCAGAAATAGCCATGCTCTGATTTTTTTGCACATCTTTTTCTGGCATTTTGCAGCATGTAGTATTGTCCACGATCGGTCTCAATGTAGCACCGACTGACTAAAAATGAAGCTGACATCGTAAACACACTCAACAAAAAAGCTTGCTGATTCCTTTTGCTCTTGTTTTTCAAAGTTACTACATAGTACATACCATCCAACCAACTCTGTGTATATTATAAGGTAGCAAAGAATAGGACAAAAACGTGACAATAGGATGGATGATGGATTCTGTGGCGTTTGTTTTGTTTGCGATGTAAAAAGGCTGCAGACAACACTTCAAAGAATTCATGTTCATCCGTCTGGTTTGATGGGAACATGACACCGCTGGTAATATATAATCTAAATCTACTAAAAAAGTAGGAACGAAGAAATTGTTTCTTGTAGTTCGTAACATTTTCTGAATTGACTCGCATTTTTGTCCTGTCTGGTATTATACTTGATTCTTTCTTCTAATAACAATGCACATGCAGTCAATTTTAATCCCATCTGGCACAGAAAAATGAGGATGATGACTTGATCCGGTTAGTTTGTATTGCTCATACTTAATAAATGAAACATCCAGCCTAGGTCTCTACTAGTAGTAAAAACTAGTAAGTAATCATGTTGATGTGTATCTATCTAGTTAACTATCATCTAGTCCTCAAGTCTGTAAACATGGGGCTTAATAAGAATACCATGAACTACCAAAAATTCAAAGGAAACCTTTGACGATATGTCATCACTAGAAGAAAAGGTGTGCTCCTAGATTTTCAGTGTAGTTGTGTGAACTACAAACAATGAGCTCTGATCATTACGATGAAGAAGCGTAAAATCCACTCAGCAGGTAAATTACTAAAATCGTATCTTACTACAACAGAAGCGATTGAGAATAATCCTGCTGTTCAAAACTTGGTATTTATTTAATAAGAAAGTCAAGTAGCATGATTTTTGGTGTCAGGATTATTATCTTCTTACAAAAAAGAGATACGCAGGCAGGGGATCTAAGCATACGCTTCAGAAAGTAAACTTCCTGCATAAGGTTTAAAAAAAGGAGTTTTTGTCTCATTTTTTGTTATCCCTGAAACGAATTGTTTCAGCAAAATTTATGCAATCCTTGTACGCACATTTGTTTCCTCTGTCGTGGTTGTCTATGCTTTTTTTATGTATGCATGTGCCGATTATTTCCTGCTTGTGCACGGGTTTTGATATTGCAAGCGAAAGTAGTTTTTAATTCAAGACAAGATTTATAATGTCACGTTCAAAGAGATATCCCAATCTTTTCGTATTATTGCTTTTTACAGTTTAAGATCTTACGAGGCTCGTTACGTCAGATGTGTGGGCAAGGCCCTACTTAACAATTCATTTCGATTTGAAGATATATGGATGCATAGTTATCGCGTTGTTGTAGGACTGGCGATTTCGTACTCTGAATACTTTATGACACAATATGTGAAACTATCGTTATGATTCTTTTGGCTTTTTAGGTGTCTTTTTATCTGGGAGGTAAATCTATTCAAATAAATAATAGGATCATCAATTATGACACAGATTAGAACCCAAGTTTGTCTCAAGGTCTGCTTGTATTAGTCGTAATCTTATTTATTACAAGTAAACAAACGCAGTGAGAGTAATGAACAATGTTGATTGTTAATATTAATTAGTAGTGTCAGCACGTTGAAGTTCATTACATTGCTTGTTAGCGGTTCTCATATATTATACTTTTGGGAAGCACCAAGGAATTCGCAGAGGTTGGTAGGTTGGTATTTTCGATAATAAAATGAACGATCGAATTACGGTGGAACACCATTGTCCATTTTTCATGGATCATTTTCGCCAAGTCAACTTGTCTACGTATATGTTTGACCAGAGGCAAAAATGTGTAAACCTGTCATTGAGGGTGAGAGTAAATTTGAATAGGATAGATAAGGCACAAGTTAAGAAAATGGTGCTAGGGCAGTGTGTAGTGCGTAATAAAGTGATGCATGCCAAATCCAGTTGTGACACAGTCATCGACTGAGAAGGGATGGCATGCAACAGTCGAGAAAATGGATATACAGAAGTGATATGATCGTGAGTATAGAAAAGATTGGAATCGGAACTGACCCACTTTGGTATTTTATAATACCTACCTCCTCCTTCTTTTTGTGTAACAAATTTAGCATATATGTACCAACAACATGCAGAATGTTGATAGTTGCAAACTATCTCACCACAAGGAATGTTATTATATAAAATTTACTAATTCAAATCACAATTACGTACAATTTATGTTATCATGACGGCTTATATGAGAATCCCAACCGAGAGTAAGTCATTCAATTTAAAAACAATTTCGGTGCATTCTTGTCCCATACCAGTGACAATACGGCCGATACCTTGATTACCACCAATTTGCAATTATCTCACCTCCAATTCTTTTGCTTAAAAGGAGGATTGTTCCCTTATTGCGTTTGATGGATGGCTTTGATATGGAGAGTGCTGCTGAGGGCTTAGATAGAGCTCTTATTGACTTGCAGCTTTCATGAGGCTTTTAAAGGGCAGTCTGCTCATAAATAGGCACGTCTTACCCTGCATACTTTTCGTGTGTGGGACATGAGACACACCCTTCGAAATAACGCAAAGAGGGTGATGTTGCAGAAGTTATTATTTCGCATATTATATAATTTATCACTTTTGATTATTATGAAGATATTAGGACCTCATTAGTTGAGTGTGGCGATACACATGAAGTCCTGCCACTAGACTACACATGACTAACAATCAAATGATTTACGGTAGCAACAAAAGCATATTCTTCTGTCCGAAAGAGCATTCTTTTCTTATTGACAATGACTGCTGAATGAATGGATCAGAAAAAAATGAGAAGGCTAAGAGGAAAACATTCTAGGTTTCACGTGGATCGTGATGTCTACCTGATTTATATATTTGTTATACATAATATAATATCATGTATATCTGCTGATTGGAGGTTCAAGAGTCTTTATTCTTTGCTAGCTGATTCGAGCCATGAATTATGTGAACCTTGATTAAGATTTGTAAATCTCAATGTTTTCCATTTGATCAAGCAATGGCTTTTCTCATAAATATAAGATGATGTTGTTAGCCCAGCCAGCAAAGTGGTGGTGTCATATAAACTTTATTATAAGTATAACATATATTTATACTCAAGGTCACTGAAATGTCTTTTCGAATACATATCCCTCGAGCGAGACGCAATCGAACGTTTTCACTGCAAACTCCTACCTGCATAATTTGACGAATTCGGTCTTATTAGGTATCTCACTTGACTTGCGAATTTAGCTTTAAATTAGGTGTGTAATTGTCACTCATCACCTATAACTTTGAAGTGAAAGAATATTATGTTAGCTGCAGACTTATACATGCAATATTAACGCTGTGGAACAAGATTTCACTCCAAGGTGTCTGTTTCCCAGCAAAATTTCGGTGTTTTCACTCACTCACAACTAAACTCAAGTCATGCACTAATATTTAAAAGCGTCATCGTCATCGACAGCTTTTTTATTGTTTGGGTGGTTACGCGTCACACATATCTGGGATATAAAATTGACAAAAAGAGATAAAGCGAATCCAACCCAAAAGATATGATAATGTTACTTTGTTAATACAATTTTTACCTTGATAGAATCCAACTCTCAAATATACTATGTTTAATAAAGCACCCATCCAAAAAGGCGGAACTGATTGTAAGTAATCAAATCATTTCGCTTTTTGACTTTTGTAGTGCGTCGTTTTACTTATTTTTTTTCTTTTCACACCCATCATCCATTACTGCCGTCGTTGAGGATCGTCAATTATTATAATATTATACTGTAAGTGTGAAAAGAGAAGCTAAGAAAATTGAAGATTGTGATTATACGGCCATTGAAACTCTGATTGTTTCCTTTCTCCTTTTTCCAAATTCGATATATGCCCTATAACCTATAATTAAACATTTTTGCCACTAGCAAAAACGGCTAGTGTAACAGGAAGGAAGGAACTTCAAAAATTCCTTATGTATGAATCTTACTTCGCTTCACTGTCAATAAGAAACCATTGCCTTGCTTTCCATTACATACGATGCTTCACACATATATTAATTGAACAAGGTAACTGTAGCTGGGCGTGTGCTTCTCGCGTAAAATTAAGGAATGCTATTTCTGCGGTAGGTAGTCATCAGCGGACAAACGAAATTAATCCTTGAACCTCACAAAAACCATGAGAGATGGGTAATTACAACGGAATATGAGTTGGAGCCTGAAAAAAAACTCGAAACGAACGTTGCTTTCGTAGAATATAGACAAGTCTATGATCATCTTCTAGAATCTATTTAATATATAGCATATAAATTCACGCACGTAATAAAGTCAGCGACGCATCAAATCAGGTTTCCGGATCCGTTGAGGTTGTCGACTGATTTCGTGGTGATTTATATTAAGATAAGGAATGTGTATGATCCTCATGATCATGACATGAAACGGTGTTGAATGAAATATTATCTTCACACAGAGAATCAAAACAGGGATTTCAGTTTCATTTTTAAACTTTCTGTACTTCCTAATCCTATTACTTTTCTTTGAACGATTAAGAATCACGAAGTAGTAATAAAAATCAGTTGAATTTGATCTTATCGAAATGCATGCTTATATGATTCAAAAGCTTGAAATTATATACGTTGGAAGTGAAGTATTGGTTTCCTTATAGAAATATACCAAAATCAAACTGGCACCATATCATACACGGGGGCGAAATCTGATTCGGTTGAAAATTGAGTTAAACGCAGACAAGAAAGTATATTACATCATCCACAAAAAAATAATTGTAGGTTTTCACCATCGGTGTATATGAAGTTGTTCCTGGTATTATCCGGTTTTCAAACGATCGATCGTATATTACGTTATGTGAAAGAGCTACCATCAAAAATAAAAGTAAAAAATAAAAAATGTGCTTGCGGAGATTTAAGATTCAACTGTATGCATGAATTCGATACGCCTGAGCTATTTTTGTTTCTTACTTCAGAATATGAATACTGCTCTACAGTCCACTTTTTCTAATACATTTTAAAAGAGGATGAAACAAAGATGCATTCATAGCATCTCTCATGCATGCATGTACATAATGCACCGTTGATTTTCGTGCGGAAGTTGTTGCCGTAACTCAACTGACCTCGGAGGAGTTAGAATTACTTTTTTTTAAAGTTAACGACACGTTTTCGAGTCTGCAGTTAAAAAATGAATCTTCCGTTTTCGAAACTACTCGTGTTGAACTTGATAAATCCAGACTTTTTTTGTAGTTTCGTTTAGTAAGGAGCATGGTTTTCGACTTAAAAGCTGACCAAAGAATGCGAAGACCGTACAGTGCAGGTGCTAAATGTACAAAATACCTTCATTTTATGGATTACGGAACATGCTGAATTTTAAGTGCGAAGGTCCTTCATGATTACTGTTCATTAGGTAATCTTGCTGCTTCCGAATTTTTAATAATATCCTTATATTATACACGGACATATGGAGTAGTATAGTTATCACGTTTTACGTGTCATTAGTCTGTTTGGACGTGTTCACAGTAGATACGTGTTATTATATCAGGAATGTTACCCTTCAAAATTTTAAGGCGCTCCAAATGTACTTACTATTGCTCCACCTACCTACATACCTACCTTAAATCTCTAGATATTTTTATAAACTTGAGATTCTCGTCTTTCTCTCTACTTTGCATGAATTATGAATTATCTCAGCGTGAGTCCTACCGACACAGAAAAGCTTGTTAGTGCTACAACCTATCATGGCACAATTACTGTGGTTTTCCGTCATTCGTCCGGGTTTATTACCTTCAATCTTGAAGATGTCGGAGAGCTGGTGATTTACCAGAAATGTTAATTACCCGACCATGCTATTATAAACTAATTTAGAAAGATATTATCTTTATACATAGAGGAAGCTGTGGTGATGATAGCAGGTTGCATTGAAGCTTCTAAAATCTAAAGAGCAGTAATGAGATTCCTTTCTTACCCTCAAATGTTATCATTCGCATTCGATTCAAAAGAAGAGACGCTGATGGAGTTGAATGCCCTTTTGCAACAACGTTTTTATTTCTGGCTCACTGTACATACACAAAAAAGCACATCGCACACGAAATGCATCTCCTCTACAAATAGCAACCGTAATACTTACAAATTCGTAGTTCTGGTACGAATCATTAATACACAGGTGTAGCGAGAGATGTGAATGGTTCTTAGCGGATAGTCGACTCGGTGGTGGTGTTTGCTAATAACGATGGAACTGATGAAGACGGGGTGAATAATATATAGAAGGAAACAGCTATTAGTATGGATGTTAGTGCATCACTGACTTTTAGGTAAAATGGACTTTCTGTTGGATGGGCAAAATTGAAGTGTTAAGTTAGTTCCGAGTGGTGATTAAAGTTTGAGAAAAAAAATGCTCAAGTGGAACCGTATGTTTAGATATGAATATGCTAACTTCTTGTATAAAGTAAAAACTCGTAGGTACATCAGCATACAAATTTGGATGGAATGAGCATATTATAGATAATAACAACAATGGTATTTCAATTTCAGAGGGAAAAACACAATTTTTTATGTTGGCACTGCACTGACCAAAAATAACATTAAGTACTTAGCGGAACAAGATGGGGTTGGAGCAGTAAACTTTTTTCGGAATTTCATACGCTTATTTTAAAAACCGTGCTTAGTAGGTTTCTACATTACTTGCAAGAGTATCAAGGATGTTTACAACGCAGCACTGCCACGATGCACGACTTTTTATGTACAGCTTGAATTGAATAAACTTGGACCACTGCATTTTTAATCGGTAGCATGCTCGGGAGAACGATAAACAAACCAGTAGGCACTGTTATTGTTGTTAGTGGCCAAGTTTTTATTGAAACATTTACAGTTTTAAGGAGGTTTAGGGTTATCAAATGAGCTATATGATTTATGACTTGGTTAATGTCTGGATGTTTGGCAAAGTTTTTAAGTATGTTTTTTTTTCAAAATCGGACTTTCCGAGTTAATCCAAGTAACTTCACTGAATAAACTTTACGAAGGTACATGAAAATATTTGTTTAGGAGTCAGTTTGTACTGACTCTTCAAAAGTTTTCAGTCTTGTGTTGGAACTTACACAGTTAATGTACCTTCACTCTTCTATGATAGTTTGCTTATAACCATTGTTTCACTCATTGACGTTGGTTTTATTTCCATCAACCCAGTTACATAGTGAGATGACATAATAAGGCACAATATACACCCTTATCACACCTCAATTTAATGGGGTATTATGATACTTTGAACACTGGATATCATCTATAATCAAATCAAATTTAGATGATCCTAGTTAAATACTTCTTTCACAGTATGAATTCTGTTCACCATTTCTTTCTAGACGATAGTGTGTATTGATTCTTATCTCACCGAAATATTTCAAAATTGACACAGTTCAGCGTGAACCACAAAACCCAATTTCAAGCTGTGTTGAAGTAGCTGATCAGTTTTGGATTATTGACAGAACGCGTGCTTGGTCAGCGTGGCTTCTCTAATGGGAATACTGCACAAGTTATTAATACGAGCAAGTTGGATATATATCGTTATGCACGTACTCACGAGGGAACTTTTACAAGAGCAGCTGCTAGATGCCTAGTTTGTAACAATTGAATTATCCTTTAAGCGTCCATCCGGCGTCCCTTACTTTTCAACGCTCAGAGCTACAGCTGCCAACTAAACTTCAATTCAAGACGCTTTCAGAAGAAGCTTGAAGGGTTTTCACAGCTCTGATGCATCAAGTGGAGTAGCGTGAGCGAAAATGCACACTGAATATAGGCACCGTAGCACTGATTCTACACCGCTTCAGCAGTAACACACTTGGCATTGGTACCTAGAGTACAGTCTAATAAGAAAGTTAATGCATGTCATGTCTTCTTTTCCTTTAATCCATATTCCTAACTATTTCACCGAATCAAATGCATACATATATGCATAGGTATGTTTAAGTATACACCAACAGCGAATCTTTCTAATTTTATGAAAGATTCTTTTGCTGTCAGTGGATTTAGGAGAAAAGATAGAAATCTGTATCAGTGCCCGTGCTAGTAGGTTGTGTAGCTTACATTGTATTAGATAAGGTTTATGTGTGCAATTTTTATAAACCTGTGAAAGATATTTTAACTAGGGAAGAATAAAACTCCTGATTCAAAAAAAAAGAAAGAAATGTTACCCAGCTGCTAATTTATTTATATCATAGGTATATGTGTATTAAGCACAAAAGGAGCGTAAATTAGATGTTTTTCGGCTTTTGCATTTGAACACTTTTCAGATTCTTCTTTTCTACCAATAAAACCAAATCTGTCTGATCTCAATCTTATATCATTTATAAGGATCTGTACATACACATATCAGACTACGAGGTTATGAGATATGATTTAATTTTATAAGTAAAAATGGCTCTGTTTTCCCTATTTCAGTTTATTATGATTTATTCAACCTGCTTCGTGCTTTGTGTTGAAAATTTTCTTATTAATTTGAGAGTAATCCTGCAATAAAAGTTAGTAACGAGGATTGTTAGCTATTTTCATGGGGCTCACGCATTATTTACCAATTTGGCAAATATTCTCTTCGTTATAAACGAAGCTTGTTGAGATTATTTGCACTAGAGACATTTATGGATGTATTCATTTTTAGATAATGAGATACAAAATGTGCAGATATACACCTCCTGCTGAAAGTTGTCGCTAAAAGCATTGCACGAAACGGTTAGTTTGTGGCCGGCCACTTGAAAGATTTCTTTAGGGACTTTTGTCAAAGGAGAAGTAAGAATTTTGAACATATGTATATAGAATGTGATCTCAGTTTCACCACTAATGATGATGATAGAGTAACGGTAACGGAAGAATCGTAGTGTGTCGTTGTCGTCGGACGCTTCAATGGAAATAAAATGCGTATCATACGACAAGCTATAGTATCAATTCTTCAGTAGCATCAGTCTCCAAGTGTTTACATGAATGAGCTGATGAACGAAAAGCTCTACTCTTTTTGCCCCTTTTATCAGACTACAACTAAATGCGTTTTGTTGTGGTCATTCAACTGTTCCACGCGTTTCCACATGTCTGCGTGATATTATTGGTTTGATTCATTGACTCATTTTTGATACGACACGAGGTGTTATGCCTCTTTCAACCGTGAATTTTCGGTTGCCTTAAAAATCCAACTTGCTACATCACTCACTCACAAGTTTCTACTCCCCATTATCATTATCACCGTTGATTCTGTCGGTTTGTAGGTGTTATTATTATGTACAAGTATTTGACTTACTTTATCAAAAAAAATAAAAAATCCTGGGTAAAAATCGAAAAATAGGGCATTATGTACGTGAGTATAAAACCTCATAAAATTTTCCGCACTTGTGGTAATCTATTGAATTGTCTGCTTTTACCATTCGAAGATTTAGTACTGAAATATTTCATAGTCAAAAAGGAAGGAAACGCTTCTAGATGATGAGGATCCCTGGTGGGGTGGCCTATAACATTGCATGCATTTAAACTAAAGGCACCCCTGTAAGCTTAAGCTTATCTTGTTTGTAGAATTTTTGCGAGGTTTTGAATGAGTTGAGCTGTGCAATTTGAGAAGGTATTGTCAGATATATATTGTCACTAACTTTAAGCTTAGGACTAAACAACATGCTATGCAATTAAAACGTCTTCATTATCACTCAAAATCTAATACTTTTTCTGACATTAGGCAGAAAAAATGCTCTCTGACTTACAGTTTGCTCTTTTTTATGAGTTCATTATTTTCCTATTTCTAGTATCATCATGATGATCATCAGTTTTGGCTTGTTAGCTTGGAACGAAGAATGAGTTGGCAGTTTCTTTTTTTTCTCTAGAAATGCTTTCTTGTTGCATTACCTCATAATCTTCGTCAATGGATATACATGCATTAGAATGATAGTACGTGTACAGCAGAGGATGAGTACAGTTGCGGAAAATCACATTTTCTTTGCCATTTCAGTGCATCCATTTCATTATAAAAAATCTTAGTCTTGAAAAACTTCAGTTGCCGAGGCTTGGGCAGTTGTTTAGTCATCAAACCATATCTTATTCAAGTAGTTCAAAGTTGTATATAAAATTTACTCCTATTCCAATCAACAGTTTCTTTTTAAATAAATCTGGTAAGACTAAGTTGAGCTCGCAAATAAGACTTTTTTTTAAATGTCACTTCAAACATTAACCTAACAATCTAATACAACAACATATCATAAAACGATAGTCTCATATCAAACATTAAACTAACAATCTAATAAAACAACATATC